>VMDO01017918.1:29453-43667 GCA_007922755.1 Pedetes capensis
AGGGGAAACACGATTGTCAGTGCTTCTCTGCTGTTCATAGGGTTTTCAATGGCAGATTGATTTTTGGGAGGGGGTTGCCAGGTCCTTCTCCCAAGCCTACAGCTTCTGGTGTTCCCAGGTGGTCTCCCATCCAGGTACTAACCAGGCCCGACCCTGCTTAGCTTCCGAGATCTGACGGGATCAGATGCCACAGGGCTACAGCTGCAGGCCAATAAATGAGTAGGCTATGTAAACAGACAGTTCGCAAAAAAAGAAATTTGAAGGGCCAAGAAACACATGAAAAAAATGCTAGCCATTAGGGAAATGCAAATCAAAACAACACTGGGATTCCATCTCACTCAAGTAAGAATGGCGAGATCAACAAAACAAGTAACAAATGCTAGTGAGGATGTAGAGAAAAAGAACCCTTTTACATTGCTGTTAGGATTGTAAAATAGTTCAAACATTTTGGAAATCAATATGGCAGTATCTTAGGAAACTAAGAATAGAACTGCCATATGACCCAGTAATACAACTCCTGGGAATATACCCAAAGGACGATAAGTCATCATACCACAAGGACACCTGCATTTCCTTATTTAATGCAGCATTTTTCACAATTGCAAGGGTATGGAATCAACCAAGATGTTCATCAACAGAGGAATGAGTAAAAAAATTGTGACATATATACACAATGGAATATTACTCAGCAATAAAGAATGAAACAATGTCATTTGCAGCAAAATGGATGGAACTAGAGAATATCATCCTAAGTGAACTAACCCAGGCCGAAAAGGAGAAACACCATATGTTCTCACTCATATCTGGGAACTAAAGCTAACTTAAGGGAAAAAAAAAAAAGCCTATAAATACACAGATATATTTTTAAAAGGAATATGACTTCTCTAAGAAAGGAAAATATAAGTAGAGTGGAAAGAAGCAGGGAGAAGCCTAGTGGAAGGGAGCAAAGATTGTGGAAGGAGAGATGGGAAAGGAAAATAATACAGAGGATTAAAAATGAGGAAAGGATACTTTCAAGTTACATGATGCAACTACACAAATATATGGGAAAAGATGGGAATATAACCCATAATTGCTATGATTTTTATCATATATTAATCAGTGTTTCATAAATTATGTAAGTTGACACAAGTGTAACCAGAAATGATGTAATAGGTACACAATGGAAATAGGAAAAATCTTACTACTCTGTACCCCACTGACATTTATTAATTAAAAAAAAAAAAAGGAAAAGAAAAGAGAGAGAGAAAGGAAAATGAGAAAGGTCTTGAAAAACTGATGGATTCTGAATGAATCAAATTATTAGTGAAATACTTTACATTCTTTTGGGGGGACTAAATCTTCAAAATCCAGTGTGTATTTTACACTTACACAACATCTCAATTCAGACAGCTACATTTCAGGATCTTAACAGTCTCATGTGGCTACTATATTGGACAGTGCTAATCTAATGATTCCTAGTGAGGAAGGGAGAAGGCTTGCAATTTGCACCAGGAATATAAAGCCAGAGGCAAGAGAACATAAAATGTATTTGATATGCAAAAAGACTACTGAGAATAAAGCATAGGAGTTAGGAAGACTTGCCTTAGGAAGTTGACAGAAAAAATTATGGTTGGATTGTTGAAAGTTTGAATGTTATTTTATTTGATGGTTGCTTTTTTGTGCTCTTCAAAAAGTCTTACTTCAGGGGCTGACGACGTAGCTCAGTAGTAGAGGACCTGCTTACCATCCCCAGGCCTTCACTTGTTAGGTGACACTGAGTCAGATCCAACTTTTACTGACCCTATGTACAACAAAAAGAAACACTCCCTGATACTGTGCCATGCCTGGCATTTTGTCAGTGCTTTTCTGCTATTCATAGGATTTTCAATGGCTGATTACTTTGGGATTGTTTCTGGAGTGGATTGTCATACCCTTGCCCTATCTTTGCAGTGCTGGGGATTGAACTAGGGCCTAGAGAATGCAGAGCAGCACTTTACCAAATGAGCTAAACCTCAGCTCCCTGCTCCCAGTATGGAGGTTAAAAAGGGGAGGCGGGGGGGCTAATTCAATGGTTTGGCATTTCAAATCTTAAGCAACAATTCATTTTGAAACCAATGAAATTACTTCTTTTATTTTCTTAGCAAAATAAAGTGTTCTTAAAGTTTCATTAATATTTTTTATAACTGCTATATGAATAATTCCCAATGTTTTCAATTCTTGATGCTGTCATTGTCTGATTTTATTTTTATTGCACAAAGCATTGTAATAGTATATACACATTTAATTTTATTGACTTAATAGTCTTCAAGAAAAGATTTAAAATGAAATTTAAAAAATTTGAAAGGATATGCCTTTTAAAATAAGGTAAAAATAGCAAGGCATAGTGACACACATCTCTAATCCCAACAACCTAGAAGGCAGAGACAGGAAGATCACAGATTTCAGGCCAAAAGTAGCCTGCTTAATTTAGGGAGATTCTGTCTCAAGATAAAATATTAAAAGGGGAGCTGACGGTGCAGCTCAGCAGTATAGTGCTTGCAAACTGTAAACAAGGCCCTGGGTTTAACTCACCAGTATCACAAATAAATTAGTTAAGGTAAAAATAAAATTGCTTTAAGAAGTTTATAAAGGAGTTGTCCAGGCTTTCGAGTGTGCCATGTCTAGTTCTTCCAGCACTGCCACTAGGATAAAGGTGGTTTAGCAGCTTCAGCTGGAGGATGGACTAAACCGTGTGAAGGTTTTCCAGGCAGCTGAACATTTGAAATACTTCCCTCTGTAGAATGCTCAGTATGACCCTCTGCTGACTGGAGTGTCTTCAAGTACAAATCCTTTCAGGCCCCCGAAAGTCTGTTCCTTTCTGCAGTCGAAAGAATCAGATGTTTCCCAAACCACTTTTTATGAACCAGTGACTATTCAAGAGAGCTTAATCTGAAGCCTGTATGAAAGCTTTCCTATAACATATGTGCCATAATATATACACCTCTACCATTGTCAGTCCCTAACATCTACCTCTCTGAATTTTCAAGAATTCCTATTTCACAAGGGTAATTATTTTGAATACACTGGCAGTAGCATACAATAAAATTCTATTAAAAAAAGTAGTTTATAAAAACTACTAGAGTTACCTCAAGACCTTCAGGGATCAGAAATATTTTATACTTAAAAAACTCCTTTTGGGGAGACTGGAATCACAGGCCCTGAGTTGGTTATAATAGCATGTGAAAAAATTAATGAGGACTATCCAGTAGAAATCTATGAATATTTATCATTTGAGAACTCCACTGGTGCTGTGGATGAAATGCTAAAGACCATGATGTCTGTTTCTAGAAATGAGTTATGGCAGAAGTTGGACCCACTTGAACAAGCAAAAATGGATTTTGTTTTAGCGTACACATTAAATTCAATGTTTTGGGTTTATCTGGTAACACAAGGAGTTAATCCTAAGGAACATTCAGTAAAGCAAGAATTGGAAAGAATCAGAGTACACATGAACAGAGTCAAAGAAATAACAGATAAGAAAAAAGCTACCAAGTTCGATAGAAGTACAGCTTCAAGATTTATAAAAAGTGCCCTCTGGGAACCAAAACCTAAAAATGCATCAAAAGTGGCTAGTACAGGAAAAAGTAAAAATTAACTTTTTGATGTACACATATTCATAAAGTACATTATTTTTACTGCTTTCATAAAATAGATTATGTGAAAATGCAAAATTTAAATGTATTCCTTTTTGAATCCACATATGTATATTTACATTTTAAATTTATAATGCTAACTAGTTTTTTCCCTGAGAAAGATTAAGTTGTCTATTGATTTTCCTATAGAGCACCATGAAGGTTTTTTTTGTTTTTGTTTTTGTTTTTGTTTTGCGGTACTGGGGGTTGAACCCAGGGCCTCGCGCCTGCATGCTCTGCAAGTACTGGACCACTGAGCTGCATGCACCTCAGCCCATTTTTTTTTTTACTTTTTGAGACAGGGTCTCGCTAAATTACGCAGACTGCCTCTGGTCTCGAACTTGCAATCCTCCCACCTCCGCCTCACGAGCCGCTGGGATTACAGGCGTGCGCCACCATGCCCGGCCCCGAGCACCATGAAGTTTTTAACATTGTGATATATTTCACATTTATAGTTTACCATCCCTTCTGTATCTATGAGATACATATTTCCTAATGCAGATCAATCTTGAAAGTACCATTTTATAAGCAACTGTGAAATTTGAGTTAAACATTCTTTAAACATCTTCACTATTTTAAATGGGTAATGACCTTACGAAGTATGCTATGCTACCTGTAGGCTAAACTTTTAAGTATATCTGTTTTCACTATATGATATTAAGAAGGAATTAAATGACTTAAATGTCCAGTCTTTTCTATGTGGTTAACACATCATATATTCATGATTTTAGGAATTTTTGCTTTCTTGATATTCCAAGTGTGAAATTAAAACTTTCAGGCTGTACTTTAATTTTTGGCATATCGCCTTAATATCCCATTTAAAATAAAATATATTCTCATTAACTTTAGATGGGAAGTAAGGTTGTATGTTGATGGCTGAATTTTGGCTTCATACTATCTTAATAAAGGTTGTAGATGTGTAGCTGACTTCATGTTCTCCTTTGAGTAAATATGAACTCCAAATTAGGAAAACAGACTTTAGAAGTCACTGAATAGGGAAATTCATGAACTTTTGTTCCTCAGTTCTCTTGGTCTCACATTTTTAGATTTTTTGATTGCATATTTTTGAGGCTCTATCAAGTGTATGCTTGTATGAGTTTTGGAACACTTTTCCTTGTTACATAATGTCACTTAAGCAGGGGAGAAATCCAGAGGAGATTACATAGTATTTATATTCTGATTTATTTTTCTAGAATATTTGTTATGGAGAATTATACATTTTAAACCTGTTTTAAATGTCTAAGCCCACAAATTTTAATTCTATGCCCTTAATGCTTTCAGTCTTTGAATATACACCGCTATGTGCGACAGTACCAAGTACAGTAAAGTACTTTAAATTTTAAAAAGGATTTGTTAAAATTTTCTGTGTGATTAATTCTCCTTAAGTAACCTTGAATAAATGGATTTCTTGATTTATGGTCACAGCTACTGGAAATGGTCTTAAAATGTACTGGATTTTGTAAAGTACGTTGAAATTTTTCTCTGATAAATGAAGAAGTAGTCACTGATAGATACAGAATGTCTCTTTTGGCTCTGATGTTGGACAATTTTTGAAGTGGAAGAACATTTATGAACATTTATAGTGATTTCACACCTTTTTCCACTTTGATTCTCTCAAATTTCTAGTTATTTTAAAAAGCAGCTTCATGAGAGAAATGTGTTTTATTAAGACCAATCGTAGTATGCATAGCTTTGTGTTGTTTACTGCAAAGACATTTACAAACTTACATTTCTGTATATTTTTAAATTTCATGAAGAGAACAGTTCAAATTAAAAATCTCATACAATTGCAGAAAATCGTTGACCAAATTATTGGTTTGTGAAAGTCCAACTCTATATCTACTAAATTGAAGTTCTTAAATGAAAAAAAAAATTCCTTTTTGGGGGTACAGAACTGATTCATTCTGTGATATTAAAATGTATATTAATAAATAGTCTTTTATTATTCTCATTTATAAGAAGTCACTGAAAAGCTTACTAGGAACTTGCAAACATACAATCAGCTAATATACTTCTGTATGATTTTGCAATCATTTAAAATAGTGTTCTTTACACTAATTTTCAATATTGAATTAGATAGCCAAAAGAAAATATAGAATTTCTAAACATTTTAAATGGGTCTTAATAAATTAATACTTGATTAAATACTTTATGTGGAAATATCACTTAATCTGGGGCAGTGCTGTCCAACAGTAAAATAAAGCAAGCTACCAGTCCAAGCCTCATACACCAGTTAAATTTCTAAAATACATATTTAAAAAAAAAAAACTAAAAAGAAACATGAAAAAGTAACTGAGATAATTTTTTATTTAACCCAGTAAACTCAAGATAATATCACTGCAATTTGTAACCAATATGCAAATTATCAGAGACAATTTATATCTTTTTGGGGGACTACATCTTTGAAGGGCTGGGGTTTAGCTCAGTTTGTACAGTGCCTGCTCTGCACTCTCTAAGGCCCAGGTTCAATCCCCAGCATTGCAAAAATGGGAGAAGGAGGTAGCAGTCCACTTCCGAAAATAATTAGCCATTGAAAACCCTATGAGGGGCCGGGGCGCGGTGGCGCACGCCTGTAATCCCAGCGGCTTGGGAGGCGGAGGCGGGAGGATCGCAAATTCAAGACCAGAGGCAGTCTGCGTAATTTAGCGAGACGCTGTCTCAAAAACTAAAAAAATGGACTGAGGGTGCAGCTCAGCAGTCCAGCACTTGCAGAGTATGCAGGCGCAATGCCCTGGGTTCAACCCCCAGTACCACAAAAAAACAAAACAAAACAAAACAAAAAAACCCTATGAGGGTCGCTATGAGTCACTCAAGACTACACAGCACCTAATAGCAGTTAACAACAAATCTTTGAAATCCAGTGTGTATTTTACACTTACACAACATCTTAATTCAGACAGCTGCACTTCAGGATTTTAATAGCCTCATGTGGTTACTGTATTGGACAGTGCAAATCTTGTGATTCCTTCTATTTGCCAATGCTAATGATTCAATATTTCAGATATCTCAGCCTATGAACTAATGTGTATCACACATACACATACCTCTTATATGTACACTTAGAGGAAACAGCCTTAGGTGAACTATAAAGAAAAGTTCATTTTTACTTTGAAAATGGCATTCCATTTTCCATCTACAAAAAAGATACAGGATTTTTTGGAAACTATATTTAAAGTAGTTGGAATGGCTCTATTTACACATACTCAGTTGATGTATACTTTCATAATGTTCAAAGTAAAGTAACACCAGGAAATAAGGAATTTATGTGATTTTTTTTCTTTTTTATGTGCTGGGAATCAGACTCAGAGCCTCACTCATGCTAGGCAAGTGCTCTACCCACTGAGCCACATCTCCACACCTTGATTTTTACTTTCCTCTCTTCTAGAGTCTCCTTCCTCATGCACATGAACAGAGAAGGGATCTCAATTAGCTAGTGAGAAAAAAGGGAGTAGTCTACGGCCAAAATGAAACATACAGCTCCTAACACAAGCAGTACAAAGGAAAAATATACAGACATTTAGATATATAAATATAGATATAACTGTAGAGCAAGTAGGGGAAGGAGAAAATATGCTACTATTTCATTGAACTGTTAGGTTTTCAGCTAACACTGAAACAATCTAACTTACTATCTAGCAAGTTTGTTTAGCTCTCCAATTGTTTACAATTGTAAAATGATTTCTTTTAATTTAAATCAACTTTTAATTGCAAACTATCTTTATGTTTCAACTATGAAGGCATAATTAATCTGCTGTAACTAAGGAGACTTAACTGTGATTCGAAGACTTTATTGAAAGTTATCAAAAATGAGTATTAGAATATTTATATATAAAAGCCAGCATGTTTTATAATATTCACCAATTACTATAAAACTAAGCACTGACAATAGTGTTTCCCCTGTTGTACAGAGGGTCACTATGAGTCGGATACTGACTCGATGGCACCTAACAACAACAACAACAGGCCATTGACTGTCTAATTCCAAAAACTATAAGCTCAAACTAGTATTATTGCCTGGGCTGGGATTTAGCTCAGTTGGTAGAACGCTGCGCTGCAGTCTCTGAGGTCCCGAGTTCGATTCCCAGCACCGCAAAAATGGGAGAAGGGCCTGGCAATCCACTCCCAAGGCAATCCCGAAACAGTCAGCCATTGAAAACCCTGTGAGGGTCGCTATGAGTCGGATACCGACTTGACGGCAACAACAACAACAAGTATTATTGCCTAAAGTAAGATATTTGTTGATAAAAACTAGGATATCCAAAACAAGTATTATTGCCTAAAGTAAGATATTTGTTGATAAAAACTAGGATATCCAAAATGATTTAATTTTAAATTAATGAGTATTAATATTTGAGTTTTTAATGTTTTTAAAATATATTCATTATCCAGACTAAATCAGTATATCAAGTCAACACTTACAGAGACCTAATGTGTTATACTGTTTCCTGAGCCATGAAAGATAAAACAATGTAAAGACACAGTCCCTGGCCTTCAAGACATTTACACTATAAACCTATAAAATATCTACTGTTTACTATTGCTTTCACCAGATAGTAGTAGAGTTGCATAGTTGTAAAAGAAACATATGGCCCAAAAAGCATAAAATATTTATGTTGTTGTTGTTGTTATAGTTAGGTGCCACTGAGTCAGTATCCAACTCATAGTGACCCTACCTACAACAGTCAAAACATTATTGTCAGTGCTTCTCTGTTGTTCATATGACAGACTGATTTTTGGGAGTGGGTTGCCAGGTCTGTCTCCCAAGACTTCAGCACCTAGTGTTTCCAGGCAGTCTCCTGTCCAAGAACCACCCTGCTTAGCCTCCAAGATCTGACGGGATCGGATGCCACAGGGCTATGGCTGCAGGCAAAATATTTATAATCTGGCCCTAACAGGACATATTTGTTGACTCTTGCTTTATACAAATTATTCTTGATGGAGGGAGAGGGTAGTCTAAAAAAAGCACTAAATACAGTAAAATTTTATTGCACCTGCCAAATTTTTTTTTAAAATTTTTTCTTATAGGCATTTAGAAAATAAAAGTCGGGATCTTTTTGCTTGGCTGATGGTAAAACAAAATTTGTTCACTGATTCTCTACCTGGACATGCTTGTTAGTGGGAATACATTAGAATATTTGAGGTATGAGGTGAGATATTTATCTAAAAGGAATGCAAATGTTATAAAAAGCTGAGAAAGACTGCTTAATAATCATAGGCTGTTTTGTTCAGGTTGACCATTCCCACCTAACTCATAGGTCCTGGCCTTAAATGACTTTGGCCATTTCCCCAAACCAAATTTACCCTGACAGTAGTCGATTCTCATTATTTGTCATTCTCATTATTTATGTTCCATAAAACTGCAGTGGATATTGAATTAATGAATTCTGAATCATTATCTCTAAAGGAAATACAGAATTAGGTTCCTGCCAGCTATGGTCACATTTTCATCAACAAACTACATTTAATACGTTACATCTTTTATTCGTATTTCTATTTAAAGATGTATTATTTTACATTGCTGAATTAGACATTAACTCAGAGGCAACAGTACTGTAACTCACATCTGAACAAGCTTATCTAACACACATATATTCTCCATAAGGTACATCACAGACTTTCTGCACTTAGCAATACTAGATAGCACTTCAGCACCTATGCTGGGGGTCCGTTTAAATTAGTGAGATCGCCAAGAAAAGCAGAAAAATGCAAAAAATAGTGCATTAAATAGACCATGAAAATATCTGTTTATAGTAAAAAAGTTGAAACAAGAATACAAAGCTGTACTCGGTTCAACTTCAGCTGGTTTATAAGATTCAAATTGCTACTTTGCACCTGCACATCTGCAAATGACCCCAAATCACCTTGAGTATTGATTTGGGAGTAAAAATAAATATTAGTGAGTAGACAAATTTACAAATACAGAATTGGCAGGAAATGAAGATGAACTGTATGATGATGAACCACTACTAAAAGTCACATAACTGATTAGTTAAAAATTTTGTTTTAGAGCAACAGTAATACTAAGAACACAAATACCAAATGTTATTATGCCTTTGGAGTGGCATTTGTTATGGGTAAAGCAAATAGGTGTGCATATATAAGTATATTATCCTCTTTTCCAGGAACCCTTCATCGAGCTTACTTCTGCTTTGCAACTCAGTCTCTAGTTGTGCTGTTGTGAACCTCAGCTTGGATTAGGTTCCCCTGATCCACACTTTTCCCCATAGTTTTTGTTATCCTACATAACTAACTATTTATGCCTTACCCACTAGGTTGTAACCTCCTTGAAGGACCTGTTTCTATCTCCCTCTCTCATCCTAAAACCAATAAAATAAGGCCTTTACAATACACTGATACATACAATAAAATAAGACCTTTACAATGATCAATGAACTTTTACTTAGCAAATGAATCAAAGAGATGAGTTAAGTACAAAGATGTAAAGTAAGATGACTATAATATAAAGAGACAAATATGAATACCAAGCATGTGGGAACAAAAAAAAAAAGCAAAGCAGTGATATTAATTTCTGACAATTTAGATTTCAATCCCAAACTAATCAGAAGAGACAAAGATGGTCACTACATATTAGTAAAAGGAACGTCAACAAGGAACATATAATAATCCTTAGTATGTATTCCCCAAGTGTAGGTGCACCTAGCTTCATGAAATAAATTTTATTGGAGATAAAGGAACATATTGGACCAGTCACACTAATTGTGGGAGATTTCAATACCCCACTTTCACCAAGAGACAGGGCATCAAAGCAAAAAAATCAGCAGAGAAACAATGGACTTAAACAGCACCACAGGCCAACTGAACTTTATGGACATCTACAGAATATTCCATTCATCAGATGTGAAAACCACATTCTTCTCAGCACCATATGGAACTTTTTCAAAAATAGACCACATTTTAGTCCACAAAAATGGCCTCATCAAATAAAAAAAACCCTGAAATCATACCCTGTACCTTATCAGTCCATCATGGTATAAAACTAGAACTCAAAAGCAAGAAAAATCTCAAAAATGTTACAAAATCCACACAAAATGCATGGAGATTAAACAACACACAGCTGAATGATCAATGGGTCATCGAAGAAATCAGAGGGGAAATTTAAAAATTTCAGCAATCAAATGAGGATGAAAACACTCCCTACCAAAATTTATGGGATAGAGCAAAGGCCGTTCTAAGGGGGAAGTTCATAGCCATGAATGCCTTCATCAACAAGTTAGAGAAGGCCTAATTACATAACTTAATGATATACCTCAAAGCACATAAAGGCCAAAAACAATCCAACCCCAAAAGGGGTATGAAGAAAGAAATTATCAAAATCAAGGCAGAAATAAACCAATTAGAAACCAAAAAGAAAATGCAAATAATTAATGAAACTAAGAGTTAGTTCTTTGAAAAGGTAAACAGAATTGACACTTCCTTAGCCAGATTCAACAAAAGAAAGAAAATGCCCAAATTTAAAAAAAAAAATCAGAAATGACAATGGAGTCACAACTACACATACCAAGAAAAATCCAGAAGATCATCAGTGATTACTTTGAGAATTCATACTCCCCAAAAACCTGAAAATACAGAAGAAATGGGCAAGTTCCTTAATACATATGAATTATCAAAATTAATCCCAGAGGACACAAGCAAATTAAAAAGACTGATTACATTCACCAAATTAGAAACAGCAACAAAAAATCCCCCAACAAAGAGAATTCCAGGTCCCAACTGGTTCATAGCTGAACTCTATCAAACATTCAAAGAAGAATGAATATCCATTGTCCTCAAATTATTTCACAAAATAGAAATGGAATGGACACTTCCAAATTTATTCTATGAAGCCAGTATCACCCTGATGCCAAAACCAGAGAAGGACTCTTCAAAGAAAGAGAACTATAGACCAATCTCCCAGATGAGCACTGATGTAAAAATCCTCCATAAAATTCTAGTAAGCCAGATTCAGCAACACATAAAGAAGATAATATACCATGATCAGGTGGGCTTCATTCTCAGATGGAAGGCTGGTCCAATATGAAAATCAATCAATGTAATTCAACATGTCAAGAGACTTGCAGACAGAACCCACATGATCATCTCAATTGATGCTGAGAAAGCCTTTGACAAAGTGCAACATTCTTCATGATAAAAGTACAAAAGACACTGGACATAGTAGGAACTTACTGCAACATCAAACCTGCAGCCAATATCATAGTAAATGGGGAAAAACTGAAACAATGCCTTCTAAGGTCAGAAACAAGACAAGGATGTCCACTCTCTCCTCTCTTATTCAATATCGTGATTGAAGTCCTAGCTAGAGCAATCAGGTAAGAGAAAGAAATTAAAGGAATACACATAGGGAAAGAAGAGGTCAAACTATCCTTATTCACAGACAATATGATCCTCTACCTAAACGACCCCAAATATTCCACTAGAAAACTTAGAGTTAATTAGCTCTCTCAGCAAAGTAGCATGATACAAAATTAACACTTAAAACTCAGTAGCCTTTCTTTACATCAATAGTGAAGAGGAAGAGAAGTAAATCAAGACAACAATCCCATTCACAATAGCACTCCCAAAAATTAAATATTTAGGAATCAACCTAACCAAAGACCTAAAATACCTCTGCAAGAAAAACTTTAAAACATTAAAGAAATAAATAGTAGAAGATACAGGAAGATGGATGAACTTCTCTTACTCAAGGATCAGGAGAATATTGTGAAAATGGTTATATTAACAAGTGATTTACAGATTTAATGCAGTCCCTATTAAAATTCCAGTGACAGACTTCACAGAAATAGAAAAAAATACTAAAATTCATTCAGAAGAACAAAAGATTGCATATCACCAAAAGAATCCTAAGCAAACAACAGCAACAACAACAACAACAACAAAAATTACAGGAGGTATCACACAATACCTAACTTGAAACTACATTACAGGGCCATTGTGGCAAAACTGCTTGGTACTGGCAAAAAAATAGCCCTCAAGATCAACAGAACAGAACTGAAGACCAGAGATACACCCATGCAACTACAACCACCTGATTTTTGACAAAGGGGCTAAAGACATTCAGTGGAGAAAAGATAGCCTCTTCAACAAATGGTGCTGGGAAAATTGGATATCCATTTGCAGAAAACTGAAAATAGTCCCGTATCTCTCAATCTGTATGTGTCAACTCAAAATGAATCCAAGACCTCAACATAAAACTGAAAACCTTCCAACAACTAGGAGAAAAGATAGGGAATATACTCCAACACATAGGCATAGGTAAATATTTCCTGAACAAGACTTCATTTGCCAAGAATTGACAAGTGGGATCACATGAAACTAAAAGGTTCTGCACAGCAAAGGAAACAATCAACAGAGCTAGGGAAACCCCACAGAATGGGAGGAAACCTTTGCATCCTACACATCAGACAAAGGACTAATTTCTAGAAAATACAAAGAACTTGACAAATCAGATGCTAAGACAACAAATAACCCAGTAAATACGTAGGCAGTAGAACTGAAGAGTTCTCAAATGAAGAGGTATGAATGGTCAATAAACACATGAAAAATGCTCTATATTCCTAGCCATTAGGGAAATGCAAATCAAAACAACACTGAGATTCCATCTCATTCCAGAAAGAATGGCTAAGATTAACAAAGCAAATAATAACAAATGCTGGCAAGGATGTGGAGAAAAAGGAACCCTTTTACACTGCTGAAAATTAGTTCAACCACTTTGAAAATCAATATGGAGGTACTTTAGAAAATTAAGAATAGAACTACCATATGACCCAGCTATACTACTCCTGGGGATGTACCCAAAGGAAGATAAATCCTCATACCACAGGGACACCTGCACTTCCACATTTAATGCAGCATTCTTCACCATCACAGGGTGTGGAATCAACCAAGATATCCATGAACAGAGTAAAGGGTAGAAAAATTGTGGTATGTATTTTTTTAGTAGGCACCATCGAATCAGGTCTGACTCAAAGGGTAACTCTATGTACAACAGAACAAAACACTCCCTAACCCTGTGCCATGTCTAGCATTATGTCAGTGCTTCTGTTATTCATAGGGATTTCAATGGCAGATTGTTTGGGGGATTGTTATAGGAGTGGGCTGCCAGATCCTTCCTCCATTTTTTCAGTGCTGGGGATTGAACCCAGGGCCTCAGAGAACACACAGAAGCACTCTACAAACTGAGCTAAAACCCAGCCTGTTGTATATATGTTGTTGTTGTTGTTAGGTGCCATCGAGTCGAGTCCGACTCATAGCGACCCTATGTACAGCAGATCGAAACACTTGCCGATTCTGTGCCAGGCAAACCATCTTATTTATGTTTAAGCCCATTGTTGCAGACACTGTGTTAATCCACCTGGTGGAGGGTTTTCCTCTTTTGCGTTGACCTGCCACTCTTCCAAACATGATGTCCTTCTCCAGGGATTGTTCTCTCCTGACTACATGTCCGAAATATGTAAGACGCAGTTTGGCCATTTTTGCTTCCAAGGAGCACTCTGGTTGTACCTCTTCTAGGACAGATCTGTTGGTTCTTTTGGCAGTCCATGGT
>VMDO01017919.1:0-43561 GCA_007922755.1 Pedetes capensis
TAACATATAAACATTGACAAATTGCCATTAAAATATCTGACCAATTCATTCTCTTATCACCTCTTCATGGGAGTGCCTGTTTCTGTATATCATTCTCTAAATAGATCATCATCAAATACTAATTCATTTCAATCTTAGATACCAAAGATAGTATCTTATTGTTATTTTAAGTCATTTCTTTGTTTATTAAAAAGTTTTGATATATTTTCTCATGCACATTCATCATTCATAATAATTTTGTATAAAATTTTATTTTCTACTCTATTTGCATTCAATTTTTCATTTTTAAATTTTTGAGGTCTTATTATTATTATAATTTAATATTATAGATGTAATTTCAGCCAGAAATAAGTATATATTTATAACCAATTAGTCTTTAGTGGATTTTAGGTATGGCTTCCTTTTGTAGTACTGGGATAGATACAAAATGAGGCAGAGATTCCAAGCTTTAATCTTGTTTATACTTTCTTATGGACCAAGTGAGAAGTCAATGCTTTTTAGCAAAATGAGGTTGAACATAGGGCATCATGCATACTATACAAGTACTCCACCACTAAGCTTTACCCCAGCCCCTTTTTTATTTTTTAGTTTGAGACAGGGTCTTGCTAAATTGGGCAAGCTGCCTCTTGCTTCAAATTTGGGATCTTCCCGCCTCAGCTACCAAAATCTCTGGAATTACAGGCATGAGCCACACCACCCAGGCTAGATATAGTTTCTTATTTAGGAAAATTCTTTACTACAAAAATTTGCACATTTTCCTTGATTAATGTATAATGTATCATCTTTATATTGTATTTATTCATTAGAAAGCATTTTGGAGTATGGAATAAAATAAGGAACTATGTTTACCATATCTAAGTAGATGGACAAGAAGTTCTAACAAACAGTAATGGAATATTTTCTTGATTATTCATTCTTTTTTATTGATACTTACTATGTGCCATTCACTGCCAGAAGAACATCTTTTTCCTTCTGATATTAAAGGGAATATTTCTTTTAGTTCACAATCCAAGTTTTGTCTTATATTAAGATTATTTTTAAGGAAATATCTAATATTCACATGAAGTTTTTTTTAAATTCATGAACAGCTCTTGTACATTAACAATATAGCATATGTTTAAAAACTATTATTTTCAAGTTTGAATGATATTAATAGACTTCTAAAATTCTGTTCCTATTCTGCCAAAACTATTATGACAGTAAATTAATTTAAAGTATTTGATTTTATTTTCCAATCTTGTTTTTAAGATTTTATATTTCTTATTATATATATATATATAACTTTTATTTTTGTGCAATATCTCTGTCACTTATTTTTGTACATATTATTATTACTGGAGTTTTAGGGCAAAAGTCGCAGCTCTGAGAGTTCCAGCAGAGGAGATTGGCCACCCATTCCAATATTCTAACTAAAGGGATGAGTAGTGGCGAATGGCAGAGAAAGGAGATTTTATCAACATGAGAATGTTGGGAAGAACTGATAAAGGACTTCAGTGACCCCAAGCCACCTTCAGGGTACTGAAATGAGCTTTAGGCTTCAGTCAAGGAAAAACTGGGGGAGGGACAAATGATATTCATAATTAAGACACTAGGTCAAAGTGTGGTCTGGTTGATCATTATCTCAGTTCTGGGTCTGCAAGGTGGTTCAAAGAGGTCTTTATTCCTTGAGAGGCCAAGGCAGTTCCCATGAGATGATAGCTCCTCCTTAGGGGTAATCTCATCATAATCTGTTTGTAAGGTTCTGCTGCTCTTGGAATCTAAAGTGACTGCAGGTTAAAGACAATGACTGGAGACTTTCAGGCACATTTTTGGGAGGCTGGTAAGAGGCATTGATTACTCTTATTTTTGTGCCTTTAGCCTTAAAGAAAGAGGATAAGATATGTTAGGTATCACCAGTTTTTAGACAGACATTACCTGAATAATTAACATGCCTGTGTGCAGTTAACTAGGTTTTGACCCAATATAAAGGGGACAGATACAAAATGAGGCAGAGATCCCAAACTTTAATCCTGTTTGTACTTTCCTTATAGACCAAATGAGGAGTCAATGTGTTTTAGCAAAAGCAGTTTCTAAGTACCTTTTGGGGCTAAGGTTTAGCTCAGCTGGTAGAGTGATTGCTCTGTGTATTCTGAGGCCCTGGATTCAATCCTGAGCACCACAAAAATGGGAGAAGGACCTGACAACCCACTCTGGAAACAATCATGCATTGAAAACCCTGTGAATAGCAGAGAAGCACTGCTAGATATGGTGCCTCTTTCAGTCTCTTGTACATAGGGTCACTATGAGTCAGACCTGACTTCATGGCACTAACAAAAACAAGTACCTTTTATAAACAGAGTGAGGAGTAAACAAATTACAGATAATAACAAATACTTATCACATACTTTGTTTGCCAATAATTTGGCATAATGATGAAATATTCACTCCAACCTTGTAGGGGAGGTCATTTTTTCATTCTAAATTTGCAACTGAAAAAACTAAGGTTGGGACGAGAAACTAGCTCAAAGCACCTAAAAAGCAGAAAACAGATTAAATCTACGTTGTTTGAATCAAGGCACAAATCTTAAGGTACATTAATAACCATTTAAAGATATCTTAGCTAGCTAATGCTTGTAGATATGTTTCTTCTGGAACAGCAACAATAAACTAGTGCATGAATCAAATCATCTTTTGATTATTCCCTTTAGATAATATCAACTCTTAAAGATGGATGTTAAGTAAAATAAGTGATTTACTTAATGCCTTGAGGTTTAAAGCATAACATTTTCTTTACTTTCTTTATTAGTTCTACTATTATAGTAAACAGTCTATACTTTTGACGACAACGTCATCTCTAAGCCATTATGCCAAGAATTGTCAGTAAAATTTAATAGATACTATCGAATATTACCACTAAATTTCTCATTCATGAAATAGTGAATGAAAAGTATTGTCACCTTATTGTTAACTAGGTAAACCACAAATTTTCTTGGTCCCCCAAAAAAGGTATCTTGTCAGACCATTGCCAGGGATTCTGTCTAATAATTAAGAAAAATCTGATTAAAACAATCCTTCTTTATATACCCTCCAATGTTCTTTGCAACTAATGTGAAATTGTTTAAAAACTGATTTATTCTCTTTTTACCCCAGTACCATATATTATAGATTTTCCCTGTGGTCTCCAAAACAGATGCCAACTCTTATATTCTTTGTTAGTGAATGATATATTCATAACTACTGCATCAATCAGGAGACCTGGAATTTGGTTCAATAATAAGCCATCCCCGATTTTGTGCATGGTTTATTCAAGAGTACATTCATTTTATGTGGAATAAGAGGAGGAAGAAGACCTTGAAATGATTATAGGTAGGGAAAAATAATAAGCAGCAAAATAAGCCATCAAAATGGGCAGGAATGACAAAATAATATGGAGAAAATATCATGAAATCAATAACCTTTGTTGACATTAAAATTTGCTATGTTGGAGAATTTTAGCTATGGGAGATTGAAGAAAGGACAATAAGAAAAATCAGTCACTGAGGTTAGTCTCTTTTCAAGAAGTTTAGAAATCAATGAAGTAAAAGGAATAGAGAGAAAATTCAAGAAAAATAGAAAAGCTTCATGTACCCAGAGAGACAGAGGAATGAGCCAGGGTGAGGGAGGAGAATGACAATATTGAAAGTTAAAGAAGAAACAGTAGTAAAACGCATTGTGCTTCACTTCAGGGAGCTCTGCCTAGATAAGGAGATAAATCTAGGCAGATGTCCCAATTAGAGAAAAAAATAATTACCAATTCCACTAAGAACCCAGAGAAATAAGCAATCATTGTAGAACCAGGATGGAAAGATCATGAATTACTTCCTTGAAGAAGTAAAAATTCAAACATACTTTTAATAAAGTGAAAGTTTAAATACCTAATTAAAAAGAGAGAAAGCATTTTCCACAGAATGAATGCATCTGAGAGCCATGCTAGGAAGAACTACCCAGGTAAGGATGAATAAAAAATAAACTATACAGGTAAACTAGCCTGAAAAAATGATTGCTGGTTTTCAGACTCTTGATGACCACGTGCATCATTTTTGGTTAGTTATTTTAATTCATCTTCTAATCTGAATTGAAAATGATAAATGCAGTCTATTTTCTTAACACTGAAATAGGGGAGAAGGACCTGGAAGACCACTCCTAAAATAATCAGCCACCCCAAACCCTATGAATAGCAGAAAAGCACTAATGTAGTTCCAGGCATGGCACAGTATGGTGGGGAGGAGTGTTTTATCTGTTGTACCTAGGGTGGCCATGAGTCAGACCTGATTCAATGACATCTAACAACAACAACAACAATAGAATCTTTTGTATTTTATATTCACATTTCTTCTTAGAAAATTGCTTCTCATATTTAGACCTTATAATCTGATGGCTGGGAGAAGGGCCTGGCAATCCACTCCCAAGGCAATCCCGAAGCACTCAGCCATTGAAAACCCTACGAGGGTCGATATGAGTTGGATACCAACTAGACGGCACCTAACAACAACAACAACAATCTGATGGCATCCAAGAAAATCTAATTGTATAGGTGCAAAATATGTCTTGCTGGTTCCAAATAGAGATAATTATTTTTCATTTTTTCTGAATTTATTTTCCTTTTTACAAAATTCACTGTGCTGGCCAAGTGCAGTGGTGCACACCTGTTATCCCAGCAGCTTGGGAGGCGGAGGGAAGATGATCACAAGTTCAAGACCAAAGGCCATCTGTGTAATTTAGCCAGACCCTGTCTTAATAATAATAATAATAATAATAATAATAATAATAAAAAAATGGGTAGAGGTGCAGCACTTGCAAAGCATGCAAGCACAAGGCCCTGGGTTCAACTCCCAGTACAGGGGGAAAAAAAAATTCACTGTGCTCTTAGGCAATGCATTCAAACATGAAGAAAAGAACTATGGAAAATTTCAGGCAGCAAACATTCTGAAACCACTTCTGCTCTTATCCTGATTAACTACTACTAGTTCTGTTGTTGCTGTTAGGTGCCGTGGAGTCAGAGTCTGATTCATAGCAATCCTACATACAACAGGTGAAACACTATTGTTAGTGCTTCTCTGCTATTCATAGGGTTTTCAATGGCAGATTGTTCTTTGGGAGTGGGTTGCCAGGTCCTCCTCCCAAGCCTACAGCACCTGGTGTTCCCAGGCAGTGTCCAATCCAAGTACTAACCAGGCCTGACCCTGCTTAGCTTCCGAGATCTGAAGGGATCTGGCACCACAGTGGTACGACTGTCTTAGGTGCTGTTAAATCAGTCTCTGACTCATTGCAACCTTAGGTACAAAAGAGAAAACACTCTCTGACACTGCACCATGCGTGGCACTATTGTCAGTGCTTCTTTCCTATTCACAGGATTTTCAATGGCTGATTGTATCTTAGGAGTGGGATGCCACGTCCCTCTCCCTAAGTTACAGCCCCTGGTATTCTCAGGCAGTCTCCCATCCAAGGACTAACCAGGTCCCACCCTGCTTAGCTTTTGAGATCAGATGAGATTAGATGCCAGGGTGGTACTGTTGTAGGGTACTGATAGTTCAAGGATAGACAAATTGAAAAATTTAGTCTATTTCAGGAAAGAGCAGATGGTTTCAATAAGCAGCCTCTAAGAGTAATGTGATATATATATATATATATATATATATGTATATATATATATATATATATATATGTATATATATATATATGTATATATATATATATCCCCAAAGTTAATTGTGTTATAAAAAGTATATATTTGTATAGCAGGCTTCTTAAAAGTATCCTAGGGATTGTATCCAGTGAGTATCCTCTGTTAGATAGTCCAGGTTAGAGCAACAGGGGCTAATAATGGGAAGAATTTAGAGTGTTTTTTTTTTTATTATTAGGAGTATTCAGCATTGGACCAAAACAAAGGCAGATCAAAAAGCTTGATCTGACCACTTCTGTGTTAATTCTTAACTGAAATCTTGGATCTAGCTTTTTTATATGAGGATAGATACATAAGTCAATGAACAGACCCAATGGAGGCATGTAGTACCTCCAATATCTCTTGGTATTTATGTGAAATGTTCCTGGGTAGCATACTTCTCCAGGTTTTTTTTTTTTTTTTTTTTTTATGACATGGGTAGGGATAGGTGAGTTCATACAGCCTCCTTTAAGATGAAATTTACCTTTTGTTGTTGTGTTCCTGACAACCTAATCCAGGGATTGTGCATTCTAAACTCACATTCTACCGCTGAGCTTCAAACCCAGACTTGCATTTTCCTTTTAATGGAGCCTGCTGATTCTAGCATCATGTTCTAATCAATGTCAGTTGATTGGTTTCTCTACTCTGTATGTATTATATTTTCCTATATCTTAGGGTGTCGGGTAATTTTTTATTTGATTTCAGACATCTTAAATTTTACTGTTTTGGATGCTAGTTTTTTTATTGATATGAATATTTTTTGGGTTTGTATTAAGATATAGCTATGTATTTAGAAAATGTTTAACCTTTTTGTATGTAGCTTTTAAGATCTAGGTGGAACCACACCTGTGTTACCACTGAGGCAAAAGCCTCCTAATTAGTCTGTTTAGCTCCTCAAGTATTATGAGGTTTGCGATTCTTCATGGTGAGGACTGGAAATCTTCCTCCACTGTAATAGTATCAGGTCCTCTTACCATCTTTTCTGCTGACGTGTGTGTGTGTGTGTGTGTGTGTGTGTGTGTGTGTGTGTGTGTGTGTGTGTGTGTGCTTGTGTTGTACTGAATTGAATCCAGGGTGCTCCACCACTGAGTTGCATCCACACCCTGTTTTTATTATTTATTTTGAATCAAGTTCTTGCTAAATTGCACAGGTTGTGTCTGGCCTTGACGTCATGATCTTCCTGACTCAGCCTCCTGAGTCACTGGCATTACAGGCATGTGCCACAGAGCCCGGCTATTCTGCTGACTCTTTATAGGTCTCAGATTGTGTTATCATATGCATTTGTTTTTCACTATGTTGAATATTCAAGCAGGACTCTGCACGTCTGTGGAATTTAGTTTCTAAAGATCACCAGAAGAATCCTCTCTCTATGCTGCTCTGTCTTCTCTGCTCCACTGTCCTTCAACCTCTATCCACCACAGCTCCTAGATTCTTAGTTTCATATCCTTAATTCTAAGAATCTGCTAGCTCACTATGGCCTGGAAATTCACTCAAGGTGATGAACTTGGACAATTGTAGGGCTCTTCATTTTATTTCCCATATGTCCTATGACACTGCCCTTTGTTTACTGATATCCTTCATTTTGAAGATTGTTGTTCCTTTTGTTTCCCCCCGTTTTGTTTGCTTCATGTGGAGATGCCTAAAATGTCATCTTATTCAAAAGCTTGTTTTACAAGTGAAAATATTTCCTGCTATTCTCTTCAGGAGAAGGTAGTGTTTCTGATTTACTGTCTGAATGCTCATGGAGAGAGGTAATTAAAAACATTTCTATTTGTACAGTAGCACTTATGTAGGATAAGTAGTAAATTATTGAGTTCTGCCAACTATTATATATGTTCATTTCACATGTAATTTTGGGGAGATGGAAAATAACCACTGTTTGGATTTGTAGATACAGCAGACAAACTGAGACCTCAGCATGCCCCACAACTTCACTAATTCCTGGCCCCCATCTCCATGAATAGAATATCAGCATGATTTCTGTGTTCAGTAATCCTCAAAATATTTATGTGTTCCCTTTTCTTGATTTACACTTACCTGAGTAAATAGCTATAGTCCATTTGGCGAAGGACTGTGGAAATCATTGTATTGCCTTTCCCACAGGATACTTAGTGTCTCTGGCAATGAATGGGTTCTGGATCTGGAAAACTATTCCCAGTCTGGACATTATCCAGGATTTATGACATGTTTGAATATGGTTGCCCTCAATCTCTGAATAAGCCAGTCATGACTTCTGATTCTATCTGCCTTATCCCTACATCATGGTTTCTCAACTTTGGAAATCTAGATATTATGGTCTGAATATTTCTTTTTTGCCCTGTGTATTGTGGGATATTTGGCAGCATCCTTGGCCTTTACCACCTTGAAGCTACTAATACCATTCTGCCTGATGTGACAACCAAAAATAATTATAAACATTGTCCCATGATCCCTAGAGCAAAGTTCCTCTTGTTTGAGAAACAGTTCAAACTATTTTTTCCTTTTTTCTTTCTTATTTATTTATTTATTTACTTACTTACTTAGCACTAGGGATGGAACCCAGAGCTTCTCACATGGTAGGAAAACACTCTACATTTCCAGTCCACTTCAGATATATTCTTAAACATCTTTATAGGTCTCTCAGATCTTTTTCAGATAGTAGCAACATTTCCCAGTTAACCAATTTAATATGATCATTAAAACCTCCTATATACAACTTGTGTCCTCTTCTTTCACTATCATCTCTATTGGCACCTAACAGCCAAATGCTTTCACAGCATCTCTTTTTTTTTTCAGTACTGGGGGTTGAACCTAGGGCCTTGCACTTGCATGCTTTGAAAGTGCTGGACCACTGAGCTGCGCCCCCAGCCCATTTTTTTACTTCTTGAGACAGGGTTTCGCTAAATTACACAGGCTGCCTCTGGTCTCAAACTTGGGATCCCCCTGCCTCTCCCTCCCAAACTGCTGGGATTACAGGCTTGAGCCTGTATCTCTTATTTTGTGCCTATAATCTCTTATCATCAATACTGTTAAGAGGAAGATGGCTCCTGAGTGTCTCAGCAATACATGTATCCTGCTTATCTGCAGTTGGGTAATGTGCGTATCCTCTAGTCCCTCAGGTAGGATTATACTCAGCTGGTGAATTTTCCACTCTTGTGTATTTATCCATGCCAGCCATATTCTGACGCATCAGTTTTACCATTTCTATTTCCCTTTGATTGGGCCATCATCACTTTTCCCAAGCTTCAAGAAGAAGACTTATGAGTATATCAGCACCATTTTCTATCACTTTGTTAAGATATTAAAAATCTGTATTATGGGAGGATGCTCCTGCATTCTTAACCTTTTCTTTCAATTTTACATTTTCTTATGTTCTGCCTTTAACCTAGTCTCCCTAAAATCTAACCCTGACTCCTAAGAGTGAATGTTGGTAGAGCCCAGAAGTCAATTCTAGGTATCATCAGTTTCATCTCATACCAGTCCCTGTGCATACCTGCTTAGGTATTATGTAACTTATTCCTAATTGTTAATCTTGTGAACAAAAGGAGTATTATGGGTAACTTCTGGTTGGAATCCCTGCTAATTTGGAAGGCATCGACTCCTACATTTGATTTCAAGCAAGAATGGAGACCTAGCAATTAAGGTGGAGTGGTGGGCCTTCAGAGTCTTCAGAAGTGAATTACTCTTACTTATCATACACTCCTGGATCCCACTTTTCCCTAAGTAGGACCCTGGTCATACTAAAGCATGTAATCTAAGCTTAAGGATTCAAACTAAGCCTTCATAGATTTGCTACTAAAATTATTCTTATAGGCTTGATCCATGGATTTTCTTCTATGCTTCAGCTGCAGGAAAAGAGAAGCTCAGGCTAGGCTTCCAAGGATGCCCTCTTATCTTTTATTCTGAGCTTTTAATTGGTGTTTAAACATCCTTAGCCTTTACTTTTCTTTATCCAGTACATCATACTTCCTCGTAAGAACCATTGAATTCCACCATCCAAATGATTATTATTTCTTCAGAACTCCTTAAACATCTCAGCTGTATCTCCACTAGTGCATATGCCCAATCCTGGTTTACCAATGAAAGTCTTAATAGTTATATTGCTAGCAAATGCAAGGTACTAACTAACAATGCTCCACATTCTACCAGTGATGGAATTCTCATTGTTAGCAGGCTGGTCAGTGACCAGCTCCAAATTTCCATTTTCAACTATCCTTCCTCAGCCATTCATGGCACCCACTGTCTTATGTAAGGTCCTCCAAGAAAGACCTGAAACTGAGATCTGTGGGCAAAAAGTAAAGTGAAAAATGCCAGTTGGATCAACAATAGTAAGACACTGAAGGAAGTATGATAGAGCAGAGAAAGATGCTGAACTGTCATACAGTCATCCAAAGCTTTCAGCCAGCTCCATGGGGAATTGTGGAGTAGAACACTCTTTCAGGTTGTTTACCTAAAGCAGGGGAGTCAAGGTCTTAAAATCCTGCATTGAGTGATCATTGAGTGCAGGGTTTCCTCATAATTGGAGCATAACCTTGGGTAAATTAGCTCTCTTGTGCAGGCCAAAATTTTCATACAGCACTCAGTTGTGATTCTTGTGTTATAAACTCTTCAGAGGCTGGGGAAATCAGCATGTCAGTCCCAAAGTGGGGAGAGGCATCTCTTTTGTACCCAACACTCTATGAATTAGATGGCATGTATGTGTGTATGTATATATATATATATATATATATATATATATATATATATATATATATATGTGTGTGTGTGTATATATATATATATATATATATATATATGTAGGGGTTGGGATTTAGCTCAGTTGGTAGAGCACCACTCTGCAGTCTCTGAGGACCAAAGCTCGATTCCCAGTACCACAAAAATGGGAAAAGGACATGGCAATCCACTCCCAAGGCAGTCCTGAAAAAATCAGCCATTGAAAACCCTATGAGGGTCGCTATGAGTCAGATATGACTCAATAGCACCTAACAACAACAGAAACATATATATGGAAAATTTAATAGCACTAAATTATATATTATATATTATTACATTATAGATAATATGTTATATTATGTAATATGTTATTTTTAAAATAAAACAAATATAAAATTTATATAGATCTATAGATAGATATATATATATATATATATATATATATATATATATATATACACATATATATATACATATATATATATATACATTTTTTTGGCAAGGGAAGAGTAGCTTCCTGGAATCTAGACAGATGTCTTCTTTTCTTAATGGTTTATGCCCAGCAGAGTTTCAACACAAATTCCATACTGGGACAACTCAAAGGTAGGGCTCGTGAGATCACTGACTGTCTCTCCTCACCTGCCCTTACCTTGCTAGTTTTGTTCTTTATTTCATTCTAGAGATTGCAGTTAATCAGTGGTGTTTCTTTTGATGGCTAATGTAAACAGTGACTTTCTTAAGTGCCAACTCAAGAACTGAAGTGACCCAAAAGTTAATATGGGAAGCTTGAGAAATATAGTCTGTATTGTCATGTCCCTTAGCATTTGATACCATAAATAATTTATGAAACTGCATTCCACATTGACTGTAAATTGTTAATTGATGTGTGATACTTATAAATTTATATAGCATTGCTGAATGCCACAATAGGCTCTACACACACACACACACACACACACACACACACACACACACACTTCACAGAAAGCAAGCAATATCTGTAATAGGAAACAATATAGTAGCAGTAGATGGATTAAGATGTAATTTAGTCTTATTTTATGAGAAACATTCTTAAAAATAAAAGTTCATTTAAACAGTACGTGTTACCATTATTTATTTATTTATTTGTGGTACTTGGTGTTTGAAGTCAGGGCCTTCCACATACCTTGCAAGTGATATGCCACTGGGCTGCACCCCAAGCCATTTATTTATTTAGTTAGTTTTATCTTGAGACAGTGTCTCACTAAGTTAAGTAGGCTGCCTCTGGCCTCAAACCTGAGGTCCTCCTGCCTTTGCCCCCTGTGTCATGGAGATTATGGGTGTAAACCACCATGCCTGGCCATTTTTAATTTTATTAACTTGTCTGTACAGTAGAAATTAATGCCCATTTTCAGTACCACTATGTTAAACTAGTTCTAGAAATGTGTTACATTAGATGCTGATGTTCTATATTAGTCCTGGTTTAATTGACCACATCATGCCTACTTGCTGGTATTGTTAATGTTTCTATTTTCATTTTTCTCTTCTGTTAAACCCACAATATTTTCTTACTCCTGCCCCTTCTTTCTCCCTTTTCTCAATACACCTCTTATTTGCCTATTTGTTTTAATGACTTGATTAAAAGGATTAAAAGGAAAAACATATAATGCATTTATATCACTATAGTGAAATTTATTATATATGAAATATTCTTATCAAATCAAATATTTTTATCAAGTCTCTTGAGATGTACTCACATTTGGCTTCAAGTAAATAAATCAGGGACACCTGCTAGTGATAGCACCACTTAATTTTATTGTCTCAAAGTATCCACATTTCAGTCATAGTCATATGTATGTAAAAATAACCCACTTTTACCTATATTTTCTTATTAAAGATAGGATTGTATTAAATTGTGTTATCCATAACAAAGTAATTTTCATAAAATGTTTTATAAACAAAGTTTAAGGATGATAATTAGGCACATTATTAAACTTTTTCAAGTTACTTTTTTTGTGTGTATGTGTGGTACTTACCAGGGTGTCACACATACTTTGTAAGTCCTCTACCACTGGGCTCTACCACCAGCCCATTTTTTATTTTTTATTTGGAATCAGAGTCTCAGTTATGAGGCTGCCTCCAACCTTAACTTGTGATCCTTCTGGCTTTGCCTCTCCACTCCTTGGGATTACAGGTATGTGCCAATGCATCTGGCTTCCAGTTATGTTTTGATTTAAAGAGTGAAACCATCAACTCTTTTCACTCATTTCACTCACATCATATAAATATCCCAAGGTTTCACTTCTGAAGTGTTCTTCACTAATGAGGGCTCTCCACTATCTGAGGTTGCACTTAAAACAGGGAAACGAGAGAGTAGAAGGAAATTATGGTGACTGTTTTATGGTGTAATCAATTAGAATTGCTCTTAATTGTCTTGTATTTTTTATTTTTGGTTTAGTGAGACAATGTCTTGCTGTGTAGCTGGCCTAGAACTTGATAAATAGACTACACTGGCCTCAAATTTGCATCAGTCTTCCTGTCACCATCTCCCAGTGGCTGGGATTACAGCTGTGAGCCACTGCATCCAGTTTAATTATCTTGCATTTTGTACTCACTTCAAAACCTGAAAGATGATCAGTATATTTCAGTTTCCTTCTGTGTCAGTTTGATAATTCCTGCCTTTTTCTTTGCCCAATAACAAAAAGGAAGACTACATATTAGAGATATCTCAGGTTAGTAAAAGGCTTCATAGAAAGTATATCTCTTTATAAGTTAGATTAGAACAAAAGATCTATAAAAAAACTTTCCCTTAATTTATTTATTTATATTAATTAGCTCTTGCATAGCTGTGACCAAAATACCTGACAGAAACAACTTAAGGTAAGAAATGTTTATTTTGGCTCACAGTTTCAGAGGGTTTCAGCCCATGGTAGTATGGAAGCTATAGCCAAGGAACCCCTCAAGGCATCAGGAGTGTGTGACAAGTTCTTCACATCATGGTGGTCCAGGAACACAGAGTGAGGCCAGAACCAGAGGATGAGTGTCACCTTCAAAGACCTTCCCTCCATGATCACTTCCACAAGCCATGCTCCACCTTCCAAAAATTTTACAACTTCCCCAAATAGTGATATCATCTGAGGATGAAGCATTAAAAACAAGAGCCAATGGGGAAAGTTTTAGATTCAAAACATAGCAGTTGGCCTCGGGCCCCAAAGGCTCATGGCTCTCTCATAAGGCAAAATGTATTTAGTCCATCTTCAAAAATCCCCAAAGTCTCAACAGTCCCAATGTTATTCAACAGTCCAAATTTAAACTCTCCTCCAAGATTTAAAACAAACCTTTAGCTGTGAGCTCCTGTTAAAAAAATTACATATTTCCATATACAATAGCACAAAGTAAACATTCCCATTTGAAAAGGGAGGAATAGGACAAAGAAAAGTGGGATGAAGCCGAAATAAGATTGAAACCAGAGCAAAGGTAAAAATCCTTTAACTCCATACATGGCATCTGGCACATACGGTGGCATTTTCTGGGCTCCAACAGGCTTTGGAAACTTGCCCCTATGGCCTTGCCCTTTACAGCCCATATGAGCTCTCCCTTAGTATGACCATTAACTGCAGTTTTCTTATCAGACACTCAATGTTCCTGCATCTCCAGTGTCTGGGGGTCTCCATTGTAGTTTAGGTTTTACCTTCAAAGTCCCGTGCATCATCTTCTCAGGGTCTCCCACTGGAAAAGTGATCCTGCCACACATTGACAGGCTTCAGAGGTTTTTCTCAAAAATCTCAGTGGTAAAGGCATCCGTAAGTCCATAGCTCTGGCATTTTGGATGCCTACAGAACCAGCATCACATGGACTATACCATGTTTTGCTGCTAGTTTGAGAGGAAGGTGGGCCCCCTTGAGCATGGTTGTAGCAGCCTTTGGGTGCAGATGAACCTAGGAAAATACTTCCCTAAGTAGGTCTTGATGAGTAGGATGCCCTGGAGAGGCTCTGTTTTTCAAGAAAAGTCTTTCAAAAGAGTTTGTAGTTTCACATACTGGAGCCACCAATGGATGAAATGTCATCAGTTCCTGGAATACCCTCAAGGCGTCATT
The DNA here is from genome assembly GCA_007922755.1 of Pedetes capensis. NCBI lineage: Eukaryota > Metazoa > Chordata > Mammalia > Rodentia > Pedetidae > Pedetes > Pedetes capensis. The sequence goes on from VMDO01017919.1 coordinate 14,449, forward strand.
CCCATTGTTCTATTGGGGCTTCACTTTAATTATGTTAATTCATTTAACAACCAGTCTCTTTGCCTATGACTTTAAATTGGCTTATTTCATTTTATTGCAAAACATTTTTTCCCATGTTTCTGCTCTGGTATGCTCCTTTACCTCATTATTAATCTGACTAGAAGCAGCTATCAATAACCATGCCACAGCCTCATTGCTATGTTATCTTAAAAATTGCTCCACCATATTAATTAGTTCATTGCTCGTGAATTTAGCCTCACTCAAAATTTCAGGGCACAAGAAAAATATAGAAAAATTCTTTCCAAAATATAACATGAGTAATCTTCAGTCCAGTCCCCAGGAGAGTCCTTATTCTCATCTAAAACTTCATGAGTACTGCCTTTACTGTTTACATTTCTGTTGGCATTCTGGTCTTCTGAACTCCAACCAGATTAATCCATTAATCTCTGCTTATAGAATTATAGGGTTTCTCTATCTCTTATGTGCAAACTCTTCCAAATTCTTACTGAAAACCAGTTCCAAAGGCCTAAGAAGCATATGGTCAGATTTAGGCAAGCAAAAACTCATTTCCTTGGTACCATACTCTGTATTAGCTACTTTGGGATTGATGTGATGAAAATACCAAACCCAAAGATCTTAAAGAAGGAATTGTTTCTTTGGGCTCATGGTTTCAGATAGTTTCAGTCAACGAGAGGGAAGTCATGGTCCAGTCCATGGTGGCTGGGGCATGAGGCAGATGTTCTCCACATCATGGCATACCAAGAATAGAGAGAGAGGGGACAGAATCAGGGGTTTAGTGTCACCTTCAGAGGCCCTCTCCTAGTGACCTACTTCCATTGCCATGGTATACCTCTCAAAGGTTCCAGAACCTTCAAATATAGTGGTACCAATTGGCAGTCAAGTGTTCAGAAAATGAGCCTGTGGTAGATTCAAACTTTAACATTATTATTTTACTTAACTAGATGAACTAGGAACAAATACTGATACCATTGACAATTTATAATTTGCCATCAATGTTCAAAACCATACAGAGAAGTAAAATTTAAAAATTCAAGCCACTGACCTTATACACGAAGGAATCTCTAAAGATTCACATGCAGATTATTATGCCTGGAGGCTCTTGGATCAATTCAGGGTAATTTCAGGTAGTAATATCAACATACTGAAAATGAAGATTTAGGGCAAAGTTTGTTTTTCAAAATCCTTACCTAGATGCTCTGTAGATAATTGTTGTTGTTGTTGTTGTTAGGTGCCGTCGAGTCGGTATCTGACTCATAGCGACCCTCATAGGGTTTTAAATGGCTGGCTGCTTCGGGATTGCCTTGGGAGTGGATTGCCAGGTCCTTCTCCCAGTGTAGATAATTAGTATTTCTAAAATGTTCTCATAAATAAGAATGTAAACAACATACCATCACTGTTCCAGCCTGACAAATTTTAAAAATATAAACACATGTGAATTGAGGCTAAATATAGCCTGTTGTATATCTAATGTCACCAGTTTGCAGGTAAAACCACATACTATATTCATACGTGCTCATCTCCACAAGAGAAGAGGGGCAGTATGAAAGTTGACCGTGGGGATAATTGATTTTTTTAGGTAGTAGAATATTATTGGCATTGATTTGTTTAGATAACCACATGACAGTCACATTTGTATTTTTCACTCAAGATGTTCTAAATTTTAATTTTTCTTGGACTTTTTATGAAGGAATCATGTTAGTTTACCCATAACTTCATAAGAATCCTATTTAGACATACTGAATAAGCAGAATTTTCTAGGCATCTATATTATACCTATATATATTTTTAAAAATGAAATTGGGTGTTTTCTACTCTACTATTCCTTTTATTTTAACTGAAGTAGCAGAAGAAAAATGAGATGGTATTAAAATGCATAGAGCCATTAGTGGGATGGAACAACAAGATAATGCTTAAAAGAAATGGTATATTTGCCAGCTTCTTTTCTCAGGGCATCTACTACTATTGGCCTAGATGCTCCTAAATATAGCATCCGTAGAAGCTGAAATAATACTTTATAAATCTCATAATTTTGTAAAGAATCAGGGATAGGTTAAACACATAAAGGAGAGGCAGTTATATGTATATATCAAGGGGTTTTTTGCATTATCATTTTAATAAAATAAATGAATTTTGCTAAATTATTTTCCCTTTTATTTGCAAGGCTGGAGGCAATTTCTTTTAATTATTTGCATAGATATGATTGTGTGTATATTTACACATTTACACATTGTTATGTATTATTTCAAACTTGTATTATTTGCATATATACTGAGAATGGTAAAATGTATACGCATTTTAAGAGAAGTTATCTATGTATTACTTTTCAACATTGGATTATGGTAGTGATGTATAGTATGACATTTTGGATTGTATTTCTATTATCACATCAGAACAAGCATAGAGTACATTCTTAAAATAGCAAAATGGAAAGTTTTCATCCCAAGATGTGTATACATTTTTTGGTACTTTGTGTGTGTGTGTGTGTGTGTGTGTGTGTGTGTGTGTGTGTGTGTGTGTGTGTGTTTATTGTATTTTTTTTTCCGGTACTAGGGGTTGAACCCAGGGCCTTGCACCTGCATGCTCTGCAAGTGCTGGGCCACTGACCTGCACCCCTGGCCCATTTTTTTTTCACTTTTTGAGACAGGGTCTCGCTAAGTTATGCAGACTGCCTCTGGTCTCCAACTTGTGATCCTCCTGCCTCCACCTCCCGAGCCTCTGGGATTATAAGTGTGTACCACCATGCCTGGCTGTATTCTTCTTCTTGATTTCTTATTTTGTTTCTAAAATATGGCTTAAGGGAGGATAGACATTTTCTACCTTCTTTACATTTCCCTTTTCCTTTTGGCTTTTAATAAACAATTGTGTTCAATAAGCATTTTGCACAGTTTTTAAGATGTGAATACACAGGCAAAGGTGAACTCTATAGGGCTGGGTTGCTTAAACTTTGCACATTTCCAAAACAGGTCAATTTTCAGGGCCAACTTTTGGCTAGCTCCTGCAACCTGAACTGCTGAAGTTTTTCATTTGATAAGAGTGTTTTTGCATGTGTGAGATCATCTGCCATACTGTTCCAGTATTTCTAGGTAGTTTATACCTACAGTGTGGTATATGACATACACCTTCTTTTACTCTGGGGCTGTAAATATTGAAAAAACACACAAGATGCATGCTTATATGACTGACTTCCAATTAAACCATGGAAATATGGACTAGAAGAGCTTCCCTGACTGGCAATATTTTGCATGTGCTGTTACATGTCACTGCTGAGGTAATTAAATGCACTCATGTCATTCCCCTGGAAGTAGACATTTGGAAGCTTGTGAGTGGGTTCTTCTAGATGTTACCTCTTTCATTTTTTCCCTTTGCTGATTTAAATCTGTGTTCTTTTGCTCTACTAAACAATAAATAGGGATACATGAGTCCTAGTACATCATCTGTCCTGAGAGTGGTCTTGCTAACCCCTGACATAGTGGGCTACTCTTCATGCTGTATCAATGAAAATGTAATTTAGCACTACAAATGGTCATGTTCTGAATTATAGTCATTTATGCCACTATACCTTATTTTTTCTTTATATCAAGAATCAGGTAAATCTCTTTTCACCTCCTCATTTTCCATTATTGTTTTATCTTCTGTTTTAGCATAGTCTATTCTATTCTATTCTATTCTATTCTATTCTATTCTATTCTATTCTATCCTATTCTATATAAATATATAAAGGCTACAAAAATTTTGAGAATTAAAAAATTGGAGTTAATGGAATGTGCCAAATTCTTCAATGTCACTTATCTCTACTTTTGACCCTAAGTGCACCCCTGCCTTTCTTTTCACTAGCTCTCTAGTACCACAAATCAAATTGATGTTCCTTTGCCAGGTACTGAAGAACACAAACATGTAGTTTGTTAAATCATACAATCTGTTTTGCTACCATTACTTTCCAATTATTACTCTTCCTGTGTCTAAGTTTGGTTTACCCACTTTTCCATTTTCAGACTACATTCAATTATACACTCAACTACTCTCTTAATGAAAACCCGTTTATTAAATAACTTTTGTGTGCTGTAAAAATTATTAGACACTATGAATATACAAATGAAAAGACTGATATATTTTCTGCTTTCATGGAGTTTACAGGCATTGGATGAATACACTCATAACTAACTCCCTAAAATTATGGAAATATTTTAAAGGAGAAGAACAGCTTTGCAAATCTCCTTATCTAAACTGTATCATTTGTTTTCCTACCATTCAACATCATGCCACATACAACCATGGTATTACCATCTACTGATCGATGTAATACTTGAAACGATCCTAAAAAGGGACAAAAAATTCAGTCACTTCTGAGAAGTAAAATTTAGAGTGAGCTCTGTGTATTCACCAAAGTGGAGGATTAAAAGATCTTTCAAGGCTGGGTACAGTGGCACATGCCTGTAATCCCAGAGAGCTGGGAGGCCAAAGCAGGAGCATTGCAAGTCCGAGACCAGAAGCAGTCTGCATAATTTGGTGAGACCCTGTCTCAAAAAAGTAAAAACATGTGCTGGAGGTGCAGTTCAGTGGTCCAGCACTTGCAAAGCACATGAGCTCAAGGCCCTGGGTTCGAGCCCAGTACTGCAAGAATAATAATTTTAAAAAAGTCTTTCAAAAAGGGATAGAAACATTTTAAGACACCTTCCTCACAATGGAATATAATTTCCCAACTTTGTTCCAGATCTCATTAAGCATAGCCTGACACATACTTCTCACCAAAGATCTCTTTTGGAAATATCATATAGTGTGGACCATAATATGTTGCTTCATGTATATTAACAAAAGCAATTAAAATGTATTTTATGGAGAGTGGGGTTAAGATGGCAGACTAATAACACTTGCCTTGAGACACAGAGAAATAGGAGAGCTTAAATAGTGGTACAAACTGTATACTGATAGAAATAGAAGAAAAGCTGAGAGAGAGAGAGAGAGAGAGAGGGAGAGAGAGAGAGAGAGAGAGAAGGGGGGGGTAAAATACACAGAGCTAGGTAAATAGTGCCCACAGCTATAGCCCTGTGGCATCCGATTCTGTCAGATCTCAGAAGCTAAGCAGAATCAGACCTGGTTAGTACATGGATGAGAGACCACCTGGGAACTCCAGGTGCTGTAGGCTTGCAAGAAGGACCCAGCAACCCACTCCCAAAAATCAATCTGCCATTGAAAACCCTATGAACAGCAGAGAAGCACTGATGATAGTGTTTCGCCTATTGTATGCAGGGTCACTATAAATTGGATACTGACTTGATGGCACCTAACCAACAACAGGGTAAATAGTATCAACAGCAGAAAAGAAAGGAAAAGAATAAGGAAACAGGGTGGCAGGATGCATCAGAAATGTGGAGCTGAGTGTCCCAGCAGGAAGAAAATATTACCATCTTAACAGAACTGGTCCAAGAGAAGACCATCACTGATTCCACCAGCATGGCACAGGTTGTACAGACTGTAAAGTGAATTCAGAAGGGGAGTTTGGAGAGGGAGTCCAAGCCAGAGACACACCTAAGAAACTGCCACCAGTGATCCTTTATCATCCTGCCTATAGGGAACTGAATGTATATGGTATGGTGTGAGTTCTGCACAAGAGCCCAAGACTCAGATCCACCCTGAACATAGCCCTCATGGCATGCTGTTATCCTTCTGACAGGTTCTGGAGACTCATTTCATGCATGAGTTTGATGAGTGAACCCTGAAGCCAAGACATGCTGGTGAGCGCAGTACTGGTGACCTGCCCTGCCCTATTTCCACTGCAGTGGACCTGGTTGCAAGTCTATAATGTGAATTTGTTATGATGTGGGAGATTCCAATGCCCTACCTTTGACAAGAGACAAAGCAAAAAATCACCAGAGAAACAATGGATTTAAATAGCACCATAGACCAACTGGACCTTACAGACAGAGACAGAATATTCCATGCATCAAATACTGAATACACATTCTTCTCAGCACCACATGGAACTTTTTCTAAGGTAGATCACATTTTAGTCTATAAATTGGTCTCAACAAATACAGATAAATAGAAATCATCCCCTGTACCTTATCAGATTGCAATGAAATGAAACTAGAACTCAAAAGCAAGAAAAATTTCTGAAATGTTACAAATTCATACAGACCAAATAATATACTGCTGAATGATCAGTGGATCATCAAAAAAATCAGAGAGGGAAGTAAAAAATTTCTGCAATCAAACAAGGATGAAAATATATCCTACCAAGATATACAGGATACAGCAAATGCAATTCTAAGGGGATAGTTCATAGCCATGAATGGCTTCATCAATAAGTTAGGGAAGGCCCAATTAAATAACTCAATGACACACCCTAGGGCACCAGAGGACCAACAACAAACCAATTCTAAAAGGAGCATTCAGAAATTATCAAGATTAAAGTAGAGATGTCCTAATTAGAATCCAAAAAGACAAACCAAAGAATCAATGAGACTAAGAATTGGTTCCTTAAAAAGATTAATAAAATAGATGCCCCCCCCCAGCCATTTCATCAAAATAAAGAAAAGGCCCAAATTTTAAAAAATGAGAGATGAGAATGGGATCTTTAGCACAGATAGCAATGTAATCCAGCAGATCATCAGGAAATACATTGAGAATATGTGCTCCCCAAAAACAAGAATATAGAAGAAACAGATAAGTGCCTTAACACATATAAATTACTAAAATTAAGCCTGGAGGACACAAACAATTTAAACAGACCCATTACAGTCACCAGAATAGAGACAGAAATAGAAAATCGCCCGACAAAGAAAAGCTGAGGTCTAAAAGAGTTCCAAGGGTTATTCTATCAAGAGTTCAAAGAAGAATTAATACCTATTATCTTAAAACTATTTCAGAATATAGGAAAGGATGAGATACTTTCAAACTTATTAGCCAATATTACTCTGCTACCAAAACTGGAAAAGGACACTTCAAAGAAAGAGAATTATAGATCAATATCCCTGGTGAACACTGAGACAAAAATTCTCAATAAAACCCTAGCAAACCCAATTCAGCAAGACATAAAAAAGGTCATACACTATGATCAAGTGGGCTTCATTCCACAGACACAAGTCTGGTTCAACATGCAAAAGTCAATCAATGAAACCTATTATATCAAGAGACTTACAGAAGAAATCACATGATCATCTCAATTGATGCTGAGAAGGTCTTTGACACAGTGCAACATCTGGTCATGATAAAAGTCCTGGAGAAAGTGGGCATAACAGAGAAATACCTCAACATCATAAGGGCCATCTATGAATCTACAATGAATATCATATTAGGAAAAATTGAGACTATTTCCTCTAAGATCAAGAACAAGACAAGGATATCAACTATCTCCTCTTTTATTGAAGATTTTCATGAAGCCCCAGGTAGAGCAATAATGCAAGAGAAAGAAATCAAAGTGACAAAAATAGGCAAAGAAGAGGTCAAATTATACTTATTTACAGACAACAAGATCCTCTTCCTAATAGACCCCAAAAATTCCTCTAGAAAATTCTTAGAGCTAAGCAAATCCTTCAAAATGTAGCAGGATACAAAATTAACACTTAAAAATCATTAGCTTTCCTTTATGCCAATAGTGAACAGGAAGAGAAGGAAATTAAGGCAACAATCCCATTTATATTATCTCACCAAAATATTAAATATTTACATATCATTCTAACCAAAGATCCTAAACATCTCCATAAGGAAAACATCAAAACACTAAAGAAAGAAATTGCAGAGGATAGTAGAAGATAGAAAGACATCCCTCGCTCATGGATCAGGAGAATCAATATCATAATGATGTATATATTACCAAAAGCAATTTACAGATTTGATGGAATGCTCATTAAAATTCCAATGATAAATACACTACTGAATGATCAATGGGTTTTTGATGAAATCAAAGTGGAAATTAAAAAATTCCTGTGATCAAATGATGTTGAAAACACATCTTACCAAAATACATGGGATACATCAAAGGCAGTTTTAAGCAGGAAGTTTATAGCATTAAGTGCCTTCACCAATAAGGTAGAGAAGAGCCAAATAAATGACCTAATGAGTCATATCAAAATGCTAGAAAATCAACAACAAATCAATCCTAAAAGGAGCATCCAGAAAGAAATTGCCAAGATAAAGGCAGAAGTATCTCAATTAGAATCTAAAAAGATAATTCAGGGAATTCATGAATCTAAGAGATGGTTCTTTGAAAAGATTAATAAAACAGACACTCCCCTGGCCAATCTCATCAAACAGAAAAACAAAAAGCCAACATAGTATAAATTAGAAATGAAAAAGGGATCATAACCACTGATTACAATGAGATACAGAAAATCATCAGGGAATACTTTGAGAAACTTTATTCCCCAAAATACAAAAATACAGATGAAATGAATAAATTTATTAACACATATGATTTACCAAAACTAACCCCAGAGGACATAAATGACCTAAACAAACCCATTACATATGCTGAAATAGAAAAGGTAATAATAAAAAGTCCCCCAAGATAAAGAGCCCAGGACCTGATGGGTTCACAGCAGAATTTTACCAAACATTCAAAGAAGATATACTACATGTCTTCCTCAAATTATTTCCAAAAGTGGAAAAGGAGGTGAACACTCTCAAACTCATTCTATGAAGCTACCATAACCCTGATACCTAAACCAGCAAAGGCTACATCTAAGACAGAGAATTATAGGCCCGTTTCCCTTATGAGCATCGATGCAAAAATACTAACAAAATCCTGACAAACAGAATTCAGCAACATACTAAAGAGGTTGTTCACCATGAACAAGTGGGATTTATTTCACAGATGGAAGGCAGGTTCAACATAAGAAAATTGATTAATGTAGTTCAACATATCAAGAGGCTTGAAATCAAAACTCACATGGTCATCTCAATTGATGTTGAAAAGGCTTTTCACAAAGTTCAACACCTTTTCATGATAAAAACCCTGGAGAAAATAGGCACAACCGGAAAATATCTTAATATCATAAAGGCCACTTATGATGGACCTATAGCCAAAATCATATTAAATGAAGAAAAATTAAAATCATTTTGCCTAAGATCTGGAACAAGACAAGGATTCCCACTCTCTCCTATTCTATTTAACATTGTGATTGAATTCCTCACCAGGGCAATCAAACTAAAGAAAAAAATCAAAGGGATACAGATAGGCAATGAAGATGTCAAACTATCTTTAGTTGCAGAAGACATGATATTTTACCTAAAGGACCCCCAAACCTCATCTAGAGAATTTTTAGATCTAACAAACTCCTTTAGCAAATGGCAGGATATAAAATTAGCACTCAAAAATCAGTAGCCTTCCTTTACACCAACTGTAAGCAGAAAGAGAAGGAAATTAAAGATACAATACCTTTCATGATAGCCCACCAGAAAATTAAATACCTTGAAATCAATCTAAGAAAAGACCCTGAAGAACTCTACAAGGAAAATTTCAAAATATTAAAGAAAGAAATCACAGAGGATATTAAAATGTGGAAGGACCTTCCCTGCTCCTGGATCAGAAGAATCAATATAGTAAAAATGGCTATCTTACCAAAAGCAATCTATAGATTTAATGCAATCCCCATTAAAATTCCAATGACAGACTTGACAGAAATAGAAAAAATTATCCAACAATTCATATGGAAACACAAAAGACCATGTATAGCCAAAGTATTCTTAAGCTGAAAAAGTAGTGTAAGTGCATCACAATCCCTGACTTTATACTACAGGGCTGTGGTAGTAAAAACAGCTTGGTACTGGCAAAAAAAATAGACCTGAAGACCAGTGGAACAGAATAGAAGATCCAGAGATACATCAACACATCTATAGCCACTTGATTTTTGACAAAGGAGCAAAGCAAATATACTGGAAAAAGGGTACCTTTTCCAATAAATGGTGCTGAGACACATGGATGTCCAACTGCAGAAAGGTGAGAACTGACCCGCATCTCTCATGACCCGCATGCATGAGAGTTAACTCGAAATGGATAAAATACCTCAACATAAAACCAGAAACCTTAAAATTAATAGAAGACAGGATGGGCAATACACTCCAACATATAGGAATAGGAAAGCATTTCCTTAATAGGACCCTAATTGCTCAAGAAATCACACAAGAATAGATAAATGGGATTATATGAAATTAAAAAGGTTCTGTACACCAAAGTAAACAATCAACAGAGTCAAGGAAATTGCCCACTGAATGGTATAAAATCTTTGCATCCTATACATCAGACAGAAGACTAATTTCTAGAATTTATGAAGAACTCAAGAAAGCAATACCCAAGAAAACACCCCAATACACAAATGAGCAAAGGAACTGAATAGACAGTTCTCAGATGAAGAGGCTTGTAAAGCCATGAAACACATGAAAAAATGCTTAATATCCCTAGGTATTAGGGAAATGCAAATCAAAACAACTCTGAGATTCCACCTTACTCCAGTAAGAATGGCCAAGATCTATAAAACAAATAACAACAAATGCTGGCAAGGCTGTGGATTAAAGGGAACCTTTTTACATGCTGGTGGAGCTGTAAGTTGGTTGAACCACTCTGGAAATCAATATGGAGGTACCTTAGAAAACTAAAAATCGATCTCCTGTATGTCTCAGCTATAACACTGTTGGAAATATATCCAAACAGAGATGAGTCATCATACCACAGAGATACCTGCATCTCCATGTTCAATGCAGCAGTTTTCACAATAGCAAGGATATGGAATCAACTAAAGTACCCATCAACAGAAGAATGGATAAAAATTTATGGTACATATGCACAATGGAATACCACTCAACAATAAAAAAATTAAATAATGTCATTTGCAGCAAAATGGATGTATTTGGAGAAAATTATCTTAAGTGAATGAAAACAAGCCCCAAAAGAGAAATACCACATGTTCTCATTCATATGTGGGAGTTGAATCAAAGTTAAAAGAAGGAAAAGCTCCTATACATAAAATGGAGCATAATAAAAAGCTAATGTAAACTTAGTGGAGAAGGGGCAATAAAAGGAGTGGAAAGAAAGAGGCAAGGATCTCACAAAGGAAGCGATGATGGGAGAAGACAGGAGGGGGAGGAGGGACAAGGAGGAGCATAGAATGAGAGAAAGACTGACCTCAAAGTAAACAGCCCAGTTTTAATAGTTCAGGAAATAATTATAATAATACCAACAATTCCAAAGGATGGTAATAATGTAAATGGGCTAGATTATTCATGTCATACTCCTGACAATGTAAAAAGATAGATCACTTTTCACAATTAGAAGGACATGGAATCAACCATATGCCCATCAATAGAAGAATGGATGAAAAAATCTATGACACATATACACATTGGACTATTACTCAGCAATAAAGAAAATATATAATGCCATCTGCAGCAAAATCGATGGAACTGGAGAACATGACCTGAAGTGAATGACCCTAGGCCCAAAAAGAGAAATGCCATATGTTCTTACTCATATGTAGGAGCTAAGTCTTGAAGAATAAAAAATGTACACATCCATAGATATACAAAAATGAACAGACTTAGCTAAGAAGGGAAAATATAAGCAGAGTAGAAAGAAGAGGTGGAAGCAAAGGAAAGGGAAGGTTTTGGGAGGTGGAAAGGGGAGGAGAAACAATGTAGAGGGGTAAATGGGGAGATGATAATCTCAAAGTAAATGATGCAACTTTATAAATAAAAAATAACATTTTTACCACAGCTTTTGAAATAATGTTTCACTGCTTGTGATATTCTTAGTACTTATATGTAATGATACTTTACTTTCTCTATGGCAAAATTATTGAGTATATATAATTCTGCAATTCAAAATGCTATAAACGCATGAATACATGCATACATATTGTGTTATAATGTTACTGTTCATCATATTCTTTGTTTCACCATAAATTTGTAATGGTTTAGGTGTTTCCAGGAATTTGAATGCTGGCCTAGGCCTTTTTATATTGTCAAGCTGTCTGTATGTCTAATTTAAGTGTTTCTGTAAAAAGATCAAGATAAGGTAGACCTAAATTGAAAATTCTGTTAGGAAATTTAATCTTAGTATTTAAATATTAAGGAGAACCACAAGTATTTTTCTCTTTAAATACAAAACATCAGCTAGGTGACACATGCCTGTAATCCTAGCAACTTGGGAGGCTGAGACAAGAAGATCATTGGTTCAAGGCCAGATGTAGTCTGAGTAACTTAGTAAAACCCTGTCTCAAAACAAAAAAATAAAAAAATGTGCTGGAGAAAATATCTCAGTGGTAGAACACTTGCAAAGCATATGTGAGAGTCAACCCTCAAGTACTGCAAATAAGTAAATAAATACAAAAACCTCAACAAAAGAGAAAGAAAAATAGGTTTAAAAAGAGTTGGTTGATTTGTTTGTTTAGAGAGAGGATCTTTCTATGTAGCCCAGGCTGGTCTCAAACTCAAGGTCCTCCTGCCTCAGCTTCCTTGGGGCTGAGATGAAAAATGCATGTCACCATGCCCAGTTTTATAAGCCTATTTTAAAAATTACCACCTCTCCAATATGAGTAGGGAACCATTATTTACATTTTGCAGATTAGCAGACCCCAATGCCAGTAACTCCAACATCAATGCCCCGTGCATTCTGAATCACTGCCTCTTGAGCTTCCTTCCTTGTTCATGAAGGCATTTTCATCTTTTTGTTGCCAGTGGGGAGGTCTCAGGGATAGGAAAGTTCAGATCTCTACCTAATGATTCCAGGTTCTTGTCACTATCAGAGAAAGAATTAGAGACAGCACAAAGTAAGAATTGGGAATAAGTTTTTGTGAGACATGTTCTTGCTATGTAATCCAGACTGGCCTACAACTCACAATTTAGTAAACAGCCTACTTCATTTTTACTTCAAAGACCAGTACTAGTATCTATATTGATATGCACAGCATTTTAACTGCATTATGGTAGAAACTGTTGCTAATTACTTATGGAATTTTCTCAGTGTGTTGAACAGTTCTATTAATAAATATTGATGGGCTTATTATTTAAAATTCTTCATCATATTACTTCTTATTTCAAAAACAACTTGAGATGAATTTTAAAAAATACAGGCAAATAACATGGAGGAAGCATGGATGGAAAAGTAATTTGTGAGTTAACAGACAAATGCAAAATCTGATTGTGAGTATCCTACTCATTAATGTAATGAGGGCATAATAAGTCTCTGTGTTGTTGTTAGGTGCCATTGAGTCAGTATCCGACTCATAGCAACCTTACATACAACAGGCGAAACGCTATTGTCAGTGCTTCTCTGCTGTTCACAGGGTTTTCAATGGTGGATTGATTTTTGGGAGTGGGTGCCGGGTTCGTCTCCCAAGCCTACAGCACCTGCCATTCCCAGGGGGTCTCCCATTCAAGTACTAACCAGGCCCTTCCCTGCTTAGCTTCAGAGATCGGATGGAATTGGATGCCACAGGGCTACGGCTGCAGGCAATAAATCACTTTAGAGAGGTAAAATATTTAATCATATAATTTAGGACAAATTATCAGTATTTGGGGGTTGTAGTCAGAAAATCTAGGTTCAAATTAAAGTATAAATCACTCTGTAGCTGAGGGAACTAAAGCAAGCCATTCAAAAGTGAAGTATCTAAAAAGGGTAAATAATAATAGCATATTGTGAGGATTAAACTAGACTTATCCCACTACCTGAAGCACAGTAAGAATTTAATAAAGATTAAATGCTTGTATAAAAATTATATAAAAATCAACCTCAAGAATAGTTATTATATCCACTGCCAAAACCCTTTCAATGCATTATGTCTTTTAATCCTCCACAACTATGCCATAAAGGATTTATTAGTAGAGAGGCACAATCACCTTATAAATGTTTGATATACAGGGTAATTACAGAACTCAGGCTTCAAAGAATATTCTTAACTCATCTGCTCAGCTACTCTATCATTCATACATGTACAATAAAATAACAAATGCATAAATTTCTGATTTTTATTAGTGCCCATTTAGAGATATAAATTTCTATTTACCATGCAAAATTTATATTTGTGATCATTTCTCACTAAATTAAATGCTACACAACTAATACTGACATTAGTTTGATAACAGATTTCAGTTTATTACATATTTTATGGTGGTTTCTAATCACCTCATGGTGAGCAGTACTAGAAGAAAGCTTACAGGAAAATGAGGCTAATGAGAGACTGTGCCAACTTCTTTCTCCAAATCAGAGAATGGTTGATGTCAAAATAGGAGATGAGACTTGTTGCTTTGACATTGTGAAGCACAATAGCAAGAAAGCTTAGGTGCTGATCACGAAGGTCAGCCATCAGGATCAATGAGTCAATTACTACCTATTGTTTTGACCCCCTGATACAGTATAACCCAGAGGTAGAAACTGGTACCTGTAGATAAAAATCTACTTTTGAACATGCTATATATTATGATTTTATCAAATGTTTTCACAAAATAAAGACTTGAAAAGGATTCAAATGTTGTGGTGGGCAAACTCACTCAAACAATGTCACCTGTTATAAAATTCATCAGAGAAACTGGTTTTGTTGATTCTTGATATTAGGTACAATCAAAACAATTGATTTGTGCTTTTCTTGGTACACGTTATTCTACGTGCTGGTAACATACAAAGGCTAGAGTTCAACTTTGAGGATCTGAAGGTAGATTAGGCATGTTCCAAAACTCATGTGGCTTGTAGTCTTGTAAGAAATACTAATATAAGCAATAATAATTCCAATGTAATAAACATCATAGTAGGACACTCACATTTGAGGAAGAATTCATTCTTTGCTTGAAGTGCTAGAGAACTGTCCTGTTCCATAAATAAAATGAAAGATAATGCTTAAAATTTAAGTGGTTTCAGAGATATTATCAAAAAGAAGGATTTCAGTCCATGGCAAAATTTTAAGAAATGAAAGTATCTCAAGGAATAGTAAGGGAATTCTGTTGGACTTGGAGAAAAATTCTCAAATGCATGACCTCACAACCATTTAGTACATTAGCTTGTTAACATTACCAGTGACAATACTGTGCAGAAAGTGGGCATCAATTAGCATGTTCAGGGACCAAGGGAGATGTTGGGAGTGGCTTATGTGTGCATTTTTTTTCTGAAATTAATGCCTGCACACTCTCTAAATGGCTCTTCTCTTAAGTGCAGGGTCTACTGTTGATTTTTCAAGTTGTCTTGCCATAAATTGTTTTTCTCTCTCTTGCTCACTAATATATTGCTTTCCTATCAATAATGGAAGAAGCATTATGCAATTCTTGGTACATTTTTATTCCCCAATGGCAGGTTTTAGAGATGAGAAACATATAACTACTTCAATTCTGGTGCAAATTTTCAAATGATACACAATTAGCAAACTGATCTGGAAACTCCTCTATGGAAAAGTAATATGTGGATTGACAGGAAATGTAACACTGAGACAGAATGTTTTGTAGAAAGCCTGCTGTACAAAGTCTTAAATGAATAATCACTTACGTATAGTACAGATGATACTACAATATATAATCTTTATTATACATATTACATATATATGCATATATATTCATACACATGGCAGCTATTAATGCAAGTTTACATATTTGAATGGTGCTTAGCATATTTGCTGTTGTGTTTAGGTATAGTAGCTTTATATGAAAGAAGAAACTATTTTTATTCCAATTTTATAAATGGAGAAATTAAGATTTAGAAGAGAAAACCTTTTTCTAACAGTGATGGCAGCTATGCAGAATGAGTATAGCTTCTCAAATACTTGTTTATGGAAGCACTCTTCATACTATAGCAGTTAATGACTTTTTCCTTTTTCAATGGTTCTTCAAATGTCACTTTACCTATAAGGATCATACTGTGTGTGGGTGGGTAGAGCCACTTTCTCAAGGAGAACATGACTAAAAATCTTGTCAATTTTTTTCTAGTATATGTATATTTCATTCTCTACAATATTTCTATTTTAAAACATTCAATATGTCTATGTAGTCATCTATTCCAGAAATATTAATAGGTTTACTGATATTTCTAGACTTATACTCTTTCATGTACTTAATTATACAATGGAAAAATGGTCTATTATATAACCTTAAAATAGTTTTTAGGTTTAGAATCTAAAACCTTTGAAAAGAATCTTTACAAATGCCTCCTAATATAAAATTTTCAATTTACTTGAACCAGGGTTGACATTATGGGTACTGGGCCAAACTATGACCTGGGATACTGCAAATAAGAATCATGATCTTGATCAAATGATATTTATACAAGGTATGCGAGTCTGGTTCAACAACTGAAAATAAACTAATGTGACTCATCACATCAATGGGCTAAAAATTTTTGCATTTTTTTCTGAGAGACTTCTGGTTTAAGATGGCAAAGTAAAGGCAGCTTCTGTGTGACATGTAAAATAAAGGAATTAGAATAGGAAGGAGTGGATTCTTTTCCTAAGAAAGACTGGAGAAGCACAGAAACCACAGAGGAGATTATGAGATGGTCTCAGGTTGCAGAACAGAGCTGAGCAGCAAGAGAGAATGAACAGGACACATCTCCAGCAGCAACTTCTGATGGGGGAGGCAAAATGAAAGGGAGCCCTTAACCAAAGAGTTGAGCCAGACATCCCTGGCTGTCAGAATGACAGTCTCAAAGGACAAACCCACAGTCCTTGAAGTCCTTGAACTCTTTCACGGGTTTGGTGCGACACTATCAATACCTGACTGGGGAGTTCAATGTTGGAGAAATGACTCTTTCCCATACTTCATGTCTTGGAAGGCCCTGAATTGAAATCATCTTGAGAGGGAACCTATTGTATGAGACTGAGCTACCCCAAGGGGGCCTGAAAACAAGGAATTATAACCAGTGGAGAGCCTGGGGGTGACTCTAGTGTGCTACACGGATGCAGCAGGCAGTTACTGTGAAGAGGTAGAAGGGATGTTGACACATTCAGAGGTTCAGGCAAGAAGAGGCTTGGGAAAGTTGCTCAGACGCAAGAACCCCCCAGGGAGAGGAGATGACTCCATCTCCTGAGGGGAACTACAGAGCGTGTCAACTCTAAGCCACAGTCAGATAAAGACTCCATCCTCAACTGACCACCTCATACACCTACCAGATTCCAGTATTAGAGGCCAGAAAAAGAAGCCTCTCCAGTAATTTTCCTTTTTTCCTTTCTGTTTTCTTTTTGTTGTTGTTGTTTTTCTTTCTTTCTTCCTGTTGTCCTGGGGATTGCACCCAGGGCTTTGCATAGGGTAAGTGCTGTGCCACTGTGCACTACCCCCAGCCTGGAGATCAAGATCCTCCATCATGGTTCCTAGCAACTCTGGGGTTGCAAGGGAGGAAGTCAGTGTCTGGATCGTTTATATATTTTTTTTTCTATTCTTCCTTCTTTTCATCGTTAATTTTTATTTTTTCTAATATAATTTTTATGTTTTATCTTTTTTCATTTTTAATCTTTTTCTGCCTGTGTGCCTCTCTTCTTCTATTTATACTTTAAATGTTTTAGGCTTACTACTTACTGTTGCACTGCTTATGTTTAACTAATTTTGTTTAAATATCTTTTTCCTTATCATGCAATCATTTCTTTAACTTTTTGCTCCTTTCCCCCCTTTCTAATATGTGTTTCTTTCTAGATCTTCTTTTTCCTTTTTTATATTTACTCTTGAGACATCCTTCTGTCTCTCCTTTCTCTGCTGCCTTCTTACTTTTGGCTAATACTATTTATACATTCAACCTAAATATTTTGTAACATCATAGCTTATTCTGTATTATTATTGGCATTCTTTGTTCTATGGGCACAGGTGGTATAGTAGTTGGCTTTAAGAGATTTTATGTGTATTTTTATATCTGGTTAGCTTAGGTATTATACTTGTTATAGTAGTTTGTCTTCCTTTCTGGAATTGGCGCTGGAGATTGTGATCTCAAGAGAAAGCTGCTCACTAAAAAGAACCTCAAATAAAATGGGAAATGATACCCAGCCCTGCAGATACAAAGCTCACAAGGCAGAAACACAAGAAGCATGAAAAAGCAAGGCAATGCATCTCTTCCAAAAGACTGTGATACTTTAACCATTGAATCCAGAGAAACTGAAATAGTAGAAATGTCAAAGAATTTAAAAGTCTACTTGTAAAAATGATCACTGATTTCAAGGAGGGTACAAACAAGCAAACAAATGAAGAAAGGAAATCAATACAAGACCTAGGTCAGAAAATGAGAAAATGAACAGAACAGAGACTTCTCAAAAGAAGAAATACAAATGGCCAACAATCATATGAAAAAGTGTTCAACATCTTTAGCCATCAAGGAAATGGAACTCAAAACTGCATTGAGATACCATCTCACCCCAGTCAGAAGGACCCATATAAACAAAACAAATAATAAATACTGGCAGGGTGTGGGGAGAAAGGGACTCTTACTACTCCTAGTGGAATGTATGTTGGTACAGCCACTATGCAAATCAGTTTGGTAGTTTCTCAACAAGCTAAAATAAAACTATATGACCTGGCTATACCATGCCTGGGTATATAGCCAAAGGACTGTAAGTCAGTACACCACAGAGTTACCTGCTCATCCATGTTTATTGAGGCATTATTCACAATACCCAAGATATAGAATCAACCTAGGTGTCCATTAACAGATGAGTGGATAAGAAATTGTAGTTTATATTCATCATGTGGTTTTATTCAGCCATACAGAAGGACAAAATTACAGCAAATGGGTGGAACTAGAGATAATCATTTTAAGCAAAATCAGCCAGACCTAGAAAGACAAGCATAGTACCTTTTATCTCATATGTGGATGTTAGAGTTCAATAATTATTCAGTATTAAAATATATGGATCATGAAGTAGAAAAGTAGAAAAGGCCATCCAGGGAAAGATAATGGACTAATGAAAAGGGAGAGGCAGCAAGAAGAAAAGGTAAGGGGAGAAAGGAAAGGAAACATTAAATATTTTGTCTTTAAGGCAAAATTGAGAGGTCTATCTATCTATCTATATTATAGTTAGGTGTGGTTGAGTCAGATCCAACTCATAGTGGTCCTAATAGGGTTTTCAATGGCTGTTTTGGGATTTCTTGAGGAGTGGATGGCCATATCCTTCTCCCATTTTTGTATTGCTGGATGGCCATATCCTTCTCCCATTTTTGCGTTGCTGGAGATTGACCCCAAGGCCTCAGAGAGTGCACAATGGCACTCTATCAACTGAGCTAATCCCCAGCTCTCACTCGCTCTCTCTCTCTCCATATATATATATGAATATATATATGTATATATATATATATACATACATATATATATATACATACATATATATATGTATGTGTATATATATACACACACACACATATATATATATATTTTTTTTTTTTCAAAGAGACATACTAGTAGAAGGAGGACTTTTGGTGCAGAGGGAGAGGAGAGACAGAGGGGGAATATGTGAGGATAATTGGGGAAAGGAACATGAGTAATATACAATTAAATGCATGTATGGAAATGTCATAAAGAGACCCATTAAGTTGTACATTAAAAATTACTAATAAAGTAAGACTATCAAAAAAAAATCACATGATCATATGTGTAGATACAGAAAAATATGTGTAGATCATATGTAGATACAGAAAAACATTTCACAAAAATTGATAACTGTTCATAATGAAAGCTTTCAGTAAAGTAGAAATGAAGGGCAATATCCTCAACTTGGTAAAGAATATCTGCACAGGTCTTCAGCTAATAGGATACTCAATGGTGATATACTCAATTTTGCCCTATAAAATCAGCAACAGAGAGTATCTCTTTCACTTTTCAACAGGATATGCTTATTAAACAAGAAAAAAGAAATGAATGATCAACAGATTGGCAATGAAGAAATAAATCTTTGTTTTCAAATGACATGCTCATCTATGTAGAACATCTGAAAAACTTGACCAAAAACTACACAAAATGAAAAACTAAAAAGTTATAGCAGGGCTGTAGGTAAGAATACAAAAGTGAATTATTTTCCTATATACTAAAAACAATGAATTTATAGAAGTTTATTCATAATTGCCAATTATTGGAAGCAACTAAGATGTCTTGTGGGAGAAGGACATGTCAATCCACTCCCAAGTCAATCCTGAAACAGCCATTGAAAACCCTTTGATGGTCGATATGAGTTGGACTCAACTCGATGGCACTTAACAACAACAACAACAACAAAGGGTCTTGCAGTGGGCAAGTGGAAAAATGTTGTTGTTTTTAGGTGCCAGTGAGTTGGGTCTGACTCATAGCAACCCTTAGAGGGTTTTCAAAGGCTGATTGTTTCAGGATTATTTTTGGGAGTGGACTGCCATATCCTTCTTAAATTTTTGTGGTATTGTGGATCAAACCTGGGTCCTCAGAAAGTGCAGAGCAGCATGCTACCAAATGAACTGGAATCAGTGGATAAATAAGCTGTTGTATATCCAGACAATAGGGCTGAAGTTTAACTCAGTTGTTCTGCATATTCTGAGACCCTGGATTCCATCCCCAGCACTACAAAAATGGGAGAAGGACCTTGCAACCCACTCCTAAAACATTCATCCATGGAAAACCCTATGAATAGCAGAGAAACATGGACAATAGTCCCAAGTATGGCACAGTGACTGATAATGTTTTATTCTGTTGTACACTGGGTCACTATGAGTTAGACTTGATTTGACAGCACCTACCAACAATAAAAACAAGATAAAATGAATTTTGGACCCATGAAAAATTATGGAAGAAACCTAAATGCCTTTCACTAAGTAAGGCAATCTAAAAAGACTACGTGCTGTATAATTTCAGTTGTATGACATTCTGGAAGAGGTAAGACTATAGAGGCAGAAATGAACAGTAGTTTTTAATGTTTTAAGGGAGGCAGAGATGAATCCATAGAGCAGCTTTAAGGCATTAAAATATTATTTGATTCAATAACAGTAGAAACATGACATTTTACATTGGTCCAAACTTACACAATGTACCAGGCAAAAAGTGAGCTCTTGTAAATCGTCAACTTTGAATGAGAATGATTCATTAACATTGGATCATCAATTTTAACAAGTGCACTGTACTAATGACGATTTTGACAACAGTGGAGGCTATGGTGTATAGGGATAGGGAGTGTATAGGAAATCTCTGTATTTTCCTTCTCAATTTTTCTGTGAACCTGAAGCTGTCTCCCCCAAAATAAATCTACTAAAAATAAAAAATAATATAATTAATAATAAAGAGAAAGTATCAGATAAACTTTTATATGCTGGAATGAAAGATGCCCACGATTGGAATTATTTGAATAACAACATGTATAATTCTAAATATCTTTTTTGTATAAATCATAAGTTAATTATAGGTATCAGGTATACATATATACATATATACATATATATATATAAACATATATATCACTTTTATCTATATCAATCTATCTACTTGCAGTATGTCTACTTATTATACATATGTATGAGAGAGGGAGAGAAATAGAAATAGAGTTTCCATGCTTAAAAAAAAGGACAAGCAGGGTGTGCAGAGGGATTTGCCTGTAATCCCAGGTGGAGGTATGAGGATTGTGAGCCTGCATCCAAAGGTAGCCTGCATAAATAAAAATATAAGAAATAATGTGATGGCCTGGGGGTGCAGGTTAGTGGTAGAGCACTTGCAAAGTATGTGTGGAGCACTGGGTTCAAGGCCTAAGATCACACACACACACAAAGGACAAAGGGTTGAGAGAGTGTACACCAAGAAATCAATGGTAGTGGAATCATAAAAGCCAGAGAGGGAGAGTGTGTTTGGGGTAGTAACAACAGTGTTGAGAGAATCTCAAAAAATCATTGTTGCAATGCTCATTTAAGATGGTATGCATATTTAGAAAACTATAAAATGGGAAAATTATATAAATTCACAAGAATATTAATATTTGACCCAAAAACTAAACATAAAAGAACTTATAATTTTGGAATGATTACAGAGACTTTTAAAAGAAAAAATATATTGAAAAAATAATTCAACAATAAGCATCGGATGAGAATTATAATATAGCAAATACACTTTTTAATAGAGATGAAGCAATATGTTGAACACATATTATTATATGTAGAAACAAATTATAAAACAGAGGGAAGAGTCTGATGCATTTTTATTTTTGTTTATAAATAATTTACATAGAACACATGGTAGCCTAAACCTTTAAATCACTACTATTGCAATGTCAAATCATCAACTTGAGGTGATTATATATGTGATATATATATATATATATATATGTATGTATGTATGTATATATGTATGTATGTGTGTGCATATATATACATATATATACACATATATACACATATATATATGTATATATATATATATATATATGCCTGCAGCTATAGCCCTGTGGCATCTGATCCCGTCAGATCTCAGATGCTAAGCAGGGTCAGGCCTGGTTAGTACCTGGATGGGAGACCGCCTCGGAACACCAGAAGCTGTACGCTGAGAGAAGGACCTGGCAACCCCCTCCCAAAAATCAATCTGCCATTGAAAACCCTATGCACAGCAGAGAAGCACTGACAATAGTGTTTCCCCTGTTGTACAGAGGGTCACTATGAGTCGGCTACCAACTCGACGGCACCTAACAACAACAACAACAACAAATATATATATATATATATATATATATATATATATATATATATATATATATATATATGTTTACCTTCTTAAATTTAGTGACTTTTGCAGACCACAGTCTCCCTCTCTTCATATCTAAGCTTCATTCTTCCTGGCTTCATAATTGTTAAGCCTATTCACTCACCATAACATTGATCAAACAGATTTTTTAGGCAAATGAATCCCTTCTCTTTGAAGCTTTTCTTAAATTTACTGACAGAATGGATGTGCTGCCCTTTTTCTGTGTCGAATAATTTTGTTTATTTTTTGATACATCATTAATCATAACATGGAGCAATTGTTTGTTGTGTGGCCAGTCCAGACACTACTATGAACTGTTGAGTGCTGGACTATAATTTATATGGAGTAAAATAATTTTGAGTAAGCATTAAATATAGTATTTTCCATATGACACATGTTCACATGCTCCCTGAATATGAGTCTTTATATTCTTTTCAGTGACTTGCACATCAAAGGCTGGGATTTAGCTCAGTTGGTAGAGCGCTGCGCTGCAGTCTCTGAGGTCCCGAGTTCAATTCCCAGCACCACAGAAATGGGAGAAGGACCTGAAAATCCACTCCCAAGGCAATCCCGAAACAGTCAGCCATTGAAAACCCTGTGAGGGTCGCTATGAGTCGGATACCGACTCGACGGCACCTAACAAAAACAACAAGCACATCAAAAGCTCTTATTGAAAGTTATTTTCCATTGATTGACAATGAAAACACTTCCTCAGGCAGGCAGAGGAAGGAAAAACTGCTAAAAATATTATGTTCTTGAATCCTGTATATCTTCTCTTCTTGAGGTATCAAATATCCTTATTTTTACAGTATTATGGTGTTGAAATGGGAGAAGGACATGACAATCCACACCCAAGGCAATCCCCTCCAACAATTAGCCATTGAAAACCCTGTGAGGGTAGCTAAAACAACAACATGGTGTTGAACCGAGGGCCTTATGCATGCCAGGCATGTGCTCCACCACTGAGCCTCACCTCCAGCCCCTTTTTTAAGTTTTATTTTTATTTTGAGACTGGGTCTCACTAAGCTGTGCAGGCTGCCTCTTGATTTAAATTTGAAATCCTCCTTCCTAGGCCTCCCTAGTAGATGGGATTACAGGTGTGTGCCTCAGCACTCAGCCAAATATTCTTAACGTTGGTATAAAAATAAAGATCTTTAATTTTTTCTGTATAAAGAACATTGAGGAGGTCAAGATTTATTATTCTGTCACATAGAAAGAAGAAAATATTGTTTGTTTCCTTACCCCATTGCCAATGCAAAGAAACTTCACATTTATAACCAAAAGCATGGGAAAAACATTGTGGAAACTCTTCAACAACCACACAGATCTGTTGATCTTACAGGGAAAGTCCAATCTCCCTTGCTCAGGGTTGAACACTATTCTCCTTAATATATCACTATGACAGGTGCCACTGGAAGGGAAAAAGTAAAAAGAAGTATATATATATGAAAAGGACAACTTTTTGCAAAAGTAACTAAATAGGAGGTCCAGGAAAGGAAGCTTTTTCTGAACGAAGAATGGGAGAAAACAGCAAAGTAAAGGCTGAGATAAGGGAATTGGAAACCATTATGGAAGCAAAGTTACCATTAATTTCTCTGGTTCTGCATTGCCTGTTCTATTGCTAGCCCTGGAAAGTCCAATAGATAAGCCTTCTGCAAAGAAATTTTTAGTATCCACATTTCTCTTGTCTGTCTCTGTCAGGTAAGCATGATTACCAGGTATGGTCTGGGTATTATTGTTGATGGTTGTTAGGTGCAGTCACATTGGTCCTGCTCATAACGACCCTGTATACAACAGAAGGAAATACTACCCTACACTGTGCCATGTGCATGTCTTTTGATGTTTGAGCCCATTGTTGCAGTCACTGTGTTTCTTCTCATTATTACTCATGCCACATCAGCAAAATGAAGTACCAGGGGCTCTACTCCATTCCTATCATTAAGGTTGACTCTACTTTGAGGAGACAACCCTTCTCTAGTCATCTCTTGAATACATTCCAGCATGTTGTTGTTGTTGTTAGGTGCCTTCGAGTCTGTATCCGACTCATAGAGACCCTTATAGGGTTTTCAATGGCTATTTCGGGATTGCCTTGGGAGTGGACTGCTAGGCCCTTCTCCCATTTTTGCGGTGCTGGGAATTGAACTTGGGTCCTCAGAGACTGTAGCGCAGCACTCTACCAACTGAGCTAAATCCCAGCCCCTATTCCAGCATGGGAGCCTCATTTTCCAGCACTATATTTGACTGTGATTCTCTGCTATTCATAGAGTTTTCAATGGCTAATTGTTTCAGTAGGGAGCTATCTTTTTCTCTAACCTGTCTAAGTCTGGAAGCTGAGCTGAAACCTGTCCACCATGAGTGGCCCTGCTGGTATCTGAAATACCAGTGGCATAGCTTTCAGCATCACACCAACATGCAAGCCCTCACAGCACAACAAACTGACAAACACATGGGGGGAATTATATGGAAACAGAAATAGACGGGGTTAGGATGGGATTAGGATCCAGTATCTCTACCTGACAATGTGAAACAGCTTCTATTCTTACAATGACTATGGTCAGTGTGGAAGACTTTAATCAATGCAGGGAGTATTTTGGATGTAGTTAGTTCTAAGATAAGTGAAATTTCAACAGATTGGCTTTAATGAAGAGATTGATATAAAATAATTCTTGGTACCAGTAAAGTCAGCGAATATATATAACTACACAGCAGGCAGTTGGACTACAGACAAATCCTGATCATGGACATATGAGTTAGAAAACATCTACTAAGTCAATACGCATTTGTTTGATACATTTTATATGCTTGATTGTACACAGAAAAACAGCAACAAAAGTGAAGAGCCTTGTCTCCCTGGACATAACAGAGTCAGACAATTATAATAAGGTATGATTATATTCATAGTTATTAATAGCTAACAATGGAGGCAAAATCGGGCCCTAGGCACTGTACATCACTTTTTCATTGATTTGTATTTTTTGTCACATACCCAATCTTATGAATTAAAATTCTATTTTTACTTTCATCTGACAAAATGAGGACATTGGAATTTAGGAAATAAAAGGGTACCAATGGTCACAGAAGCAATAAGTAAAAAAATTAGTATTCTAGAATATATAACATTAGCCCAAAGTTTTGCAATTAGAAATGGGATTTCATTGGAATACTAGGACATTTTTAAGATTTAAGAGAAAAAAAACATCAAATACAAACTAAGTTAATTTATGAAAGTTTCTGAGTTTGTCCCAAAATGAGATTTCTTAGTTGATGCTTTTCTTCAGTATAACAAACTTAGAAATTATCTAGCAGTTATTGTTTTCATTGTGGTATCTGGAGTATTTCTGAAGATAGGAATATTCTTAGCACCAAATATTGCTTTCTGACATATATATTTAAAAATGTATATTTATTTTAAATTTAATGCCAATTTAATTTATTATAGTGAAAATAAATTGTCATTTTTAGTTTTTTTTTTTTTTTTTTTTGAAAAAGGGAGAATAGTTCTGAAGAAGACACAGGCCACAGGTGGTTTAGAAATATGTACAAAGCTTAACTCTGCTTTTAATGAAAATTAAAGAAAAGTCATCATGACTTCAAATTCATGAATCAAGTCAATGTGTCCAGACAATAAAAATTTGGGAAGAACATAAGGACAGCATATGGCCTTTGGGAAAATGGGAAGTAGTCATACACAAAGAAAGCTAACATTTGCAATTGAAAAGAAAGATGAATGTAAAAAATAGATAAATCCTTCTTTAATAATTACATTTTCAGAGTTTTCAAAATTCAATTATTTCAAAGACAATGATTCAAGTTTATTTTCATTGACTCTTATTTAATTATGCCATACCAGCATACATAGGCATTACTTTGTGAACTATGTAAAATTTTATTGAAAATATAGTATCAAACTTGGAAAACATTAAAATATAAGTCCATTTCCTAACACTTAACACATTACTTTTCACTTTTGTATCTAAGATGTGCATCTTTTTCAAGGTAAGACTGACTGACAATTTCTTCAATCCCCAGAGAAAATAAGTAGGACCATTAACCTGAAAGACATTAATGTTCACATAAATGGCAGACAACAGACCCTAGTCTTCTTTTCATCAGTTACCTTTAGCTATACATTTTCTTGTACAGCCTGAGTGGTCAAGGCTAACTCTGTCCGCTGCCTCACCCATCCTCCTAGGCCCAGTTGGAATGCAGCCTTTTCATGGAGACACTAGCCATTCAGAACAGGCCCTGCGACTCAGGCACATTTTAAGCCTCTACTTGTGTTATGTTTGTTAAGAGACCATTGG
Organism: Pedetes capensis; assembly: GCA_007922755.1. NCBI lineage: Eukaryota > Metazoa > Chordata > Mammalia > Rodentia > Pedetidae > Pedetes > Pedetes capensis. The sequence goes on from VMDO01017919.1 coordinate 41,401, forward strand.
TCAAAACAAGTCATAAAACCAAACTAAATTTAAGGAGTAGGAAATTCACCCCATCTTCAATAGACAAGGCAGCAAAATCAAATGCAAATTTCTATAGAAATAGGTAATTGCGAAGAATCGGGGCCAATATGCAATGTGCCATATAATGTATATGTGTATATGTATATACACATATATATATATCTCATATATGAATTACATCCACACACACACATACACACACACACACACACACACACACACACACACACACACACCCCTATCTGGAGAGAGAGGGATTTATTTTAAGAAATTGGCTCGCAACATTGCAGAGCCTAGTAAGACTCAAATCTCAAGGGCAGCTTGCCAGTCGGGAGAAGGGAAAAGAGTTGATATTGTAGCTGGAGTCGTCAGGAGGTTTGGAAACAGCATTTCCTCTTCCTTGGGAAAGCTTCCTCTTTTCTCCCAAGGCTATCAATTGATGGGATTCATCCCCGCCACATTGTTGTAAATAATGTGCCTTACTCATAATCTACTGTTTTAAATGTTAATCTCATGTAAAAAATAGCTTCACAGCAATATCCAAAGTGGCACTTGACAAGTACTTAGGTACCACCAACTAGCCAAGTTGACACATAAAATTAGCACACCCTAGTTACCAAAGGGGGCTGGGATTTAGCTCAGTTGGTAGAGTGCTGCGCTGCAGTCTCTGAGGACCCAAGTTCAATTCCCAGCCCAGCAAAAAATGGGAGAAGGACCTGGCAATCCACTGCCAAGGCAATCCCAAAGCAGTCAGCCATTGAAAACCCTATGAGGGTCGCTATGAATTGGATACCGACTCGATGGCACCTAACAACAACAACAACAAGTTAGCAAAGGCAGAGAAAAAAGATTTGGGGGCTATTTAAAAATAATTATGATAAAAAGAGACTAACTTAAATGCTTTATTTCCCTAGCCTCTATTGTGCCGTCAAAAGTTCAGCTATTCTCTCCATTTGAATATTTTCTTCCCCAATAAGAACATATTTAGTCTCTAAAAATAAGTTCCTTCATATGTACATTATCCTCAAATTTGTGCTGATTTTCTTTTTTCAAACTGCCAGTGATATCAAGTCCGTAGAATACACCAGAGTGTAGCACAAAGTAAAAGTCTCCAATAATGATTGACTGTTGTTTCAGTTTTCCTTTCTTCTATTCTCAATCATTATAAAGATAAAGTGTATGTTCCTTAAGATTCTCATTAAAGTAGCTTGAAATTTTAGAATTCTATCCTTTATTGCTGATTGATATTTATGGTGGATTTTTGTTAAATATTTAAATATTTATTTACTTATTTATTTATTTACAGTACTGTGGTCTGAACCTAGGGCCTTGCATGTGCTAGATAAGTGCTCTACCACTGTGCCTCATCTTCAACCCTTTTTTATTTTTTTATTTTGAGACAAGGTCTCACTAAATTGCACAGACTGCATTTGGCCTCAAACTCATGATCATCCTGCTTCAACCTCCTGAGTTGCTGGGACGTCGAGTCGAGTCCGACTCATAGCGACCCTATGTACAGCAGATCGAAACACTTGTCGATTCTGTGCCAGGCAAACAATCTTATTTATGTTTAAGCCCATTGTGCAGACACTGTGTCAATCCATCTGGTGGAGGGTTTTCCTCTTTTGCGTTGACCTGCCACTCTTCCAAATATGATGTCCTTCTCCAGGGATTGTTCTCTCCTGACTACATGTCCAAAATATGTAAGACGCAGTTTGGCCATTTTTGCTTCCAAGGAGCACTCTGGTTGTACTTCTTCTAGGACAGATTTGTTGGTTCTTTTGGCAGTCCATGGTATATTCAATAGATGTCTCCAGCACCACAATTCAAAAGCATCAATTCTTTTTCTGTTTCTCTTGTTCAATGTCCAGCTTTCACAACCATATGATGCCACTGAAAATACCATGGCATGAGTCAGATGCACCTTCGTCTTCAATGTGACATCTTTGCTTTTCAATACTCTAAAGAGATCTTTTGCCACAGCTTTTCCTAGAGCAATGCGTCTTTGGATTTCTTGACTGCTGCTTCCACAGGTGATGATTATAGAGCCAAGCAAAGTAAAATCTTGGACAACCTCAATCTTTTCTCCATTTAATGTGAAGTTGCATGCTGACCTAGTCGTAAGGATTTTTGTTTTGTT
>VMDO01017920.1:0-26642 GCA_007922755.1 Pedetes capensis
AATTTACTCACTATTTTATGTATATTAAGCAATACATAACTGGAAATCTTACATTTGTTTTTTTTTAGTAGAATTAGGATCATGTGAAAATGAAGTATCATTTCCTAGACAAAAAGCTCACGCTCTTATTTTGCAAAAAAAAAAATATATAAGGAGAATAATGTAAGTTATGCTTATCTTCTTTCTCTCAGAACTTTGTTGTTGTTGTTAGGTGCCATCAAGTTGGTGTCCAACTCATAGTGACCCTATGTACAACAGGCGAAATAGTATTGCTAGTGCTCCTCTGCTATTCACAGGGTTTTCAATGGCTGACTGTTTTGGGGGAGTGGGTTGCCAGGTCCTTCTCCCAAGCCTACAACATCTGCTGTTCCCAGGCAGTCTCCCATCTAAGTACTAACCAGGCCTGACCCTGCTTAGCTGCCAAGATCTGGAGGGATTGGGCACCACAATGGTAGGGCTGAAGACATTCAGAACTTTAGTCTGCTTTAGTCTTGTAACTCTTCCAGTGCTGATTATGACAGCCATCAAAGGTCCATAAAATCCCAGTACAATAATGGAAGAAGGAACCTTTCCAAGATGAATTTAAGAAGTGATGGATTTGCAAAATGTAATGGTTAACTTCCTGGCAATTGTGTAATGAATGATAAGCAGAAATTAAGCAATGTGCTTCTATTTGCTTTAGATTTATATGTTTGCCTTTCGGGTACATGCCGGTCACTTAAATTGACAGCATTAATCTTTGGCATCTTCATTTTGTCTCCAATATAAAAGCTAGTTAAAAAAAAAAAAGATGTTGCAACTCTCACCCAAATTAGCGGAAGCAAGGTTATTTATATTTAATTTTCCCAAGAGCCAGTTTTTTTTCTACTTCACATGCATTTCTATATCAATATCAGCACTTTAGATGTTGAGAAACTTGAAAAATTGAATAGTTTACTGGCATGTTTTGGCAACTCAAGATCTCTGCCATCCACAGTTGTAATTGCACAGGGAATGGGCAATTATTCTTCAATCGTAGAAGAATAGTAGGGGTCACATTTGGCTCAGAGTCATGGGTGGTGGTTTCATTAAATATCACCCTGTAATCATTACTCACTGCACACTTTAGCAAGACAGCTGATGAGGAAGGACGACAGATACAGGGACATTGCCATCAACAGGCAGAGCACGCACATACTCAGGAGTGTAATTTGGTTCGACTAGTACTTGGAGACACTTACTATCACATTATGCCACCCTACAAGTAAGAGTTTAGAGGACAAAGATGATTGTTTAGGGAACATTGTGGTTGTGTAGTGGCAAATACTTCAAATTCTGTTCAATTAAAAGCTCAGGCTAGTGAGCAACTCCAGTCTTCTATTGTGTCTTAGACAAAATTTAAGACCTTGAATTCCACAATTACATCATGTTTCCCAAGGAACTACATGCAATAATGTCCTCTCCATAAGTCAGATGATAGGAAGAAAGGAACACTGCCCCATCCTTACACCTAAAGCTTTAACATAGTGGGCCGAGGTCCATTACTAATTTTTTTCCTTTAAATATTATACGAAGAAAATTTCTACACTTGATTTCTACCATTGCTGCTTTTACTCTTATTTTTTGTTTTTCTATTTCAGAATTAGCCATAACTATGATCACTCAGATTAGTTTTCAGATATTTTAATTCCCTGTTCTTTCATTCTTTTGATGTGTTTATAAAGGGATAAACAAAACCTAAAATCCCCAAACCCAAGTGTATGGGGTTTTGGGTGTCAGTACACATGGATGAAATAGTATTTATCCCCTTCCCAATCCCTATCAGCCATGCATCTCTCCTCAGGAATTCAAAAAACAAAAGCACACTCCAATATGACAGTGTGCATGTATGGCAAACACATCTCAGATGGGTCTGAGACCCTGAGGCTAGCCAGGATATAGCTCTCAAGTCACTTCTAAGGAGAGGTTCTCCAGTTGCCACTGGATGCTATGTTTCCATTGGAGTAAAAACTGCCCAGGCCGGGAAAAGCTCAATGGTATAGTCCTTGCCCAGCTTATGCAAAACCCTGGGTTTGATCTCCAGCATCACCAAAACAGCACCAGCAACAACAACACTTTCAACTTCTTTACATAGCTACTTGTAGAGAATGAGAGAAATGATAAAGCTGGATACTTATTATTTATAACAATCTATTCTTTAAATCATGACAAAATATAAAGTCTGAATTCTGTTAGTCCTTTAAGAGGTCTGTGATAAAAACTATTGAAAGTGAATAACATCATAGGTAAGACCATTTTTATGTGATAATATTAATTTTAAGTAATTTTATAGGGTTTTATAAATTCTGGGGTGGGAAGGACATTTTCTCTTTTACTTCATGCTTTCACCAGTTTCCAGTCTGTATGTTGAGTTAGAGTGATGACTATTTGCTCATGATTCTGGCCAGTGGGATCTTTCTCTAATTAAAAGGGAAGAATAATATGAAACAAGGCAAAAGATTTATTGTAGAGGGGCCATGATTTGGAAAGTGATAGTTAGCAAACATAGTCTATGCCTGTCCCTTTACCTTATCTAGGGTTGACCACCACACCTTCTCATTTCTTACCAATTACTTATTATTAATTTGACTTCTGCCTTTCAGATGATGTTGTTGTTGTTAGGTGCCCTCGAGTTGGTGTCTGACTCATAGACACACTATGTACAACAGGTGAAACACTATTGTCAGCACTTCTCTGCTATTCATAGGGTTTTCAATGGTTGATTGTTTTGTGGGAGTGGGTTGCTAGGTCCTTCTTCCAAGCCTATAGCACCTAGTTTTTCCAGTTGGTTTCCCATCCAAGGACTAACCAGGCCCAACCCTGATTAGCTTCTGAGATCTGACAGGATTGGATACCACAGTGGTAGGCTGCAGGCCAGATGGTATTAGTGGCTGTCTTTTATTTTCCCTTCCCTCTGTATCCATCATCTGTGCTTAGTGCTGAATCATTTCCAGGCCCATTCCTCCATAAAGTTAATTGTAGCTGGGAAGAAAAGTAAGGGATTAAAATGATATAGGTTCTTTAAAAGACATATGCATACACACAGTGTAAAACAAAACAGGGCCTGGTCAATCTTACTTGATGAGAAAAGAATGCAAAGGGCAAAGAGGTGTTCAGAGGCAAAATTAGAGCTGATTTCATGATGACAGATAGGAACCCATGGATGGTGCAAGACTCGGAGTGAAACAAGCTGCAGTAACATACCATAAATGTATGAAAAATCTTGTGAATTTTGAAATCACAAGAGAGTTTTTGAGGTTTAGAGAAGGGAAAAGGGCTCAGTATCTTAAATTTTTCTCTATAGTCCAAATTCTAAAGTTTGAGTGCAGCAAGTGATAGAGGTCTGTTTGAGTAGCTTAGAAAGAGGATATTGGGGGCAAGATTAGGGAATATAGAAACACTGTAGAGACTCAAGGAATTTTAAAGACATACAATTTTGGAGACCTGATGATTAATTGGATGTGTACAGGGTACTGAAAGGATGGTACAGGAATCAATTACAAGTTTTTGATTGAAGTGATTAAGTTGATAATGATTTCCATTCAGTAAGATAGAAAATTTAGTAAAATTGCTCCATATAAGTTTGGATACAATGAGATTTTTAATTGGTTCTAAATCTCCCAGGTCCAGTTCTCAAACAGGGAAATACTTAGAGGAGTGAGTTGGAGGGGGCAGAATATTGTGGGAGAGGAATAGGAAGCAGGAAGAAGCTGGGATGTGAGACCCTTGTGAACCTTGGGGATTATTTCAGTCAACATATAGTTACCTGATTAGATGTATTTTCCACTATCCTTACTTTAGTGCATATTGCCATCGTAAAGCACTTTAAATTTAATTTTACAGCAATGTGATCTTGTGATCTTGAAATTTAGCTGATAAAATGTTTTTGACTCCACATATTGTATTTTGGGTGAACTCTGTATAGGTGGAAGATCAGGTAAAAAAATGTTGAATTGGATTTGCATATTGAGTTTGTGTGGTCATTATGCAGCATGAGAGTGGAACCCATTAATAAAAGCATGAAAAAAATACATATCTGAATATCAGAGCTACCTGACTTGAAAACACAGATTCCATGGTCATCACAATATACTGTACTTGAGACCATGATTATATTTCCCATGGGAAACCGACATTTTGAGAGAAGGCAAAAAAGGGACAGACACAGAAAATAGGAAAAACAAGGAAAACTAAACAAACAAACAACAACAACAACAACAAAATTTCAGTGAATGAAATTAGTGCAGAGTAATAGAAGATAAAAAGAACAGGGAGTTGTCGTCGAGTATGTTGGTATGCACAACACCGGTAGCAGAGGCAGGAGGATCAGGACTTTGAGATCAAAGGCAGCCTGTGTAACTTAATGAGACCTGTCTCAAGATAAAAAATAAAAACAGGAATGGGGACTCAGCACAGTGGGAAAGCATTTGCAAAGTATGTGTGAGGCACTGGGTTCAACCTCAAGTACTACAAGAAAAAATAAAATAAAATAAAATAAACAAAGAAAAAAAAGAGAGAGAGAGAGAGAATGAGGTGCTGTTTTGACAAGGAATAAAAAACAGTAATGTTAAGAGTGAAAGTTTCCTTTGCATTCGATAATTAGGAAGCAATTGTCGTTGGTTAGAGCCATGTTAGTAGAGTACCAGAGGAGGGCAGATTGCAGTGAGATGAGACATAACTGAAGATAGAAAAGTAAGGATGAGTATATTCTTTCAAACTGTTGAACAAAAAAGGAGGCTAGAACTTGGAAGTGCTTACACAAATGTCTTGGGTTTGTTGATGTTCAGTGCAACCAACACATAGTGACCATATATGAAAAAGAATGAAACACTCCTGGACACTATTCCCAGCACACAATCTTTTTTATATTTAACCCCATCTTTGTAGCCACTGTGTCAATCTATCTATTTGAGGTTCTTCTTTTTTTTTCATTGACTTGTCATTCTCCCAAACATGATGTCCTTCTCTAGAGATTGTTCTCTCCTAACTACATGTCCAAAATATGTATAATGAAGTCTAATTATCCTTGCATCCAAGGAGCACTCTGGATGTACTTCTTCTAGGACAGATCTATTGGTTCTTTGGCAGTCCGTGGTATATTCAATATTTGTTTTCAGCACCATAATTCAATTCTTCTCCTATCTCCCTTATTTAACATCCAGCTTTCACAAGCATATGGTGCAACTGAAAACACCATGGCATGAGTCATGTGCACTTTCATCTTCTTTGTGACATCTTTATTTATTTATTTATTTATTTTTTGCAGTACTGGGGGTTGAATCTAGAGCCTTGCACTTGTGTGCTTTGCAAGTGCTGGACCACTGAGCTGCTGCCTCCAGCCCATTTTTTTTTTCTTTTACTTTTTGAGACAGGGTCTCACTGAATTACGCAGACTGCCACTAGTGTTGAACTTGTGATCCTCCTGCCTCTGTTTCCTGAGCTGCTGGGATTACAGGCATGTGCCACCGCACCCAGCTGTTTGTGACATCTTTAATTGTCAACACTTTGGAGGGGTCTTTTGCAAAAGGTTTACCCAATGCAATGCATCTTTTGATTTCTTGATTGCTGCTTCTGTGGGTATTAATAGTAGAACTAACTAAAGAAAAATCTTGGACAATCTCAATAGTATCTCCATTTGTCATAAAGTTGCTTAATGACCCAAGTGTAAGGATATTTGTGTTCTTGATTTTGAGGTGCAATCCACACTGAAAGCTGAGTTCTTTGATCTTTATCAGTAACTGTTTCAAATCCTCTTCAGTTTCAGCAAACAAAATTGTGTCATCTACAGAACACAGGTTGTTAATGAATCTTCTTCCAATCATAATGTCACCTTCTTCTTCATAAAGTCCAAGTTCTCGAATTATTTGCTTAGCACAGACATTGAAGATGTATGGTGAAAGGATAGAGCCCTGACTCACACCTTTCCTGACTTTAAACCAGACAATGTTTCCTTATTCTGTTTGAACGACTATATCCTGGTCCATGTATAGATTCCTCATGAGTGCAATTAAGTGCTCTGGCATTCCCATTCTTTGTAATGTTATTCATAATTTGTTGTGATCCACACAGTCAAATGCATTTGCATAGTCAATAAAACACAGATAGACATTTTTCTGGTATCCTCTGCTTTCAGCCAATATCCATCTGACATCAACAATGATGTCCTTGCTTCCACACCCTCTTCTGAGTCCAGCTTAACTTCGCCGCAGTTCCTTGTCAATACACTGCTGCAATTGCTTATGAGTGATCTTACACAAAATTCTACTTGCATGTCTATTAGTAATATTACTAATAATAGTTATTAGTAATATTGTTCAATAATTTCCACATTCATTTAAATTCCCTTTCTTGAGAATAGGCACAAATATGGATCATTTCTAGTCAGCTAGCCAGGTAGCTGTTTTCTGAATCTTTTGCCATAAACAAGTTAGCATCTCCAGTGCTTGTCTGTTTGTTGAAGCATCTCAGTAGGTAATCCATCAATTCCTGGAGCCTTGTGTTTCGCCAATTTCTTCAAGGCAGTTTCAACTTCTTCCTTTAGTACCATTGGTTCCTAATCATATGCAACCTCTTGAAATAGTTGGCCATCTACCAACTCTTTTTCACATAATGCCTTGTATATTCCTTCCCTCTTCTTTGATATTTCTTGTGTCCTTAAATATTTTCTGTGTAGAATCCTTCACTATTGCCACTCAAGGCTTGAATATTTTCTTCAATTTTTTAAACTTGAAAAAGCTCAGCATTTCCTTCCCTTTTGGTTTTCTATCTCCACCTATTTGCATATTTCTTTATAACATATGATTTTGTCTTCTGGAGGTGCCCTTTGAAATCTTCTGTTTAGTTCTTTAACTTCATCTTGTCTTCCTTTTACTCCAGTTATTTGAGGTTAAAGGGCAAGCTTCAGGGTCTCTTTTGACATGCATTTTGGTCTTTTCTTTTTTTATGTCTTTTTAATAACCTTTTGCTTTCCTCATGAATGATATCTTTGATGTCATGCTACGGTCCATCTGGTCTTGGTTCATTAGTGTCTAGCACATCAAATCTGTTATTGAGATGGTCTCTGAATTCAGGTGAGATATACTCAAGGTGATACGTTGGCTCTTGTACCCTTGTTCTAAATTTCTTCAGTTTCAGTTTGAATCTGCATATGAGCAATTGATGATCTGATTCACAATCAGTACCGTATCTTGTTCTGACTTCTGGTATTGAGCTTTTCCATTGTCTCTTTCCACAAATGTAGTCGGTTTGGTTCCTGCGTGTTCCATCTGGTGAGTTCCATGTGTATAGTTGCTGTTTATGTTGGTGAAAAATTATACTGGCCACAAAAAAAGTTGTTGATGTGATAAAATTCTATCATGTGACGTCCAGCATTGTTTTTATGATCAAGGCCATTTTTTCCAACTAATGAGCCTTCTTTTTTGTTTCTAACTTTTGCATCCCACTCACCAGTAATTATTTGTACATCCTGATTATATGTTTGATCAGTTTCTGACTACAGAAGCTGGTAAAAGTATTTCCTTTCTTCATTTGTGGCCTCCATGCTGGGTGTGTAAATTTGAATACTAGTCATATTAACTGGCCTTCCTTATATATGTATTGGTATTATTCTATCACTGACAGCATTGTACTTCAGGAGAGATCTCGAGATGGCCTTTTGGATGATGAATGCAACTTCATTTCTCTTTAAATTGTCATTCCCAGCATAGTAGATCATATGATTATCTGATTCAAAATAGCCAATACTGGTCCATTTTAGCTTACTGATGCCTAGATTGTCAATGTTTATGCATGCATTTCACTTTTGACAATTACTAATTTTCCTAGATTCATACTATGTACATTCCACATTCCAAATATTAATAGATGTTTCCATTTGTTCATTCTCATTTTGAGTAGTGCCATATCAGCAACTGGAGGTCCCTGGGGATTTAATACATCCCTGTCATTAAGGTCAACTCTATTTTGAGGAGGCAACTCTTCTCTCCTTGTCTTTTGAGTGACTTCCAAGCTTGGGACTCATTTTCTGACACTATATCTGACATAGTTTCTTTGCTATACATAGGATTTTCAATGACTCATTGTTTGTGGAGTGGGCTACCGGGTCTTTCTCCCTAGTCTTAGTCTGAAGGCTCAATTGAATCCTGTCCACCATCAGTGACCCTGCTGGTATCTGTAATACCTGTGGCACAGCTTTCAGCATCACAGCAACACACAAACCTCCATACTTTGGCAAACTAACAGAGAAGTGGAGGCTGGGGCTTAGCTCAGTTTCCAGAGTGCTGCTGTGAGCTCCCTGAGTTTAATCCCGGCACTGTAAAAATGGGAGAAGGACTGGCAGCCGACGCCCAAGTCAATCCTGTAACAACCAGCCATCAAGAACTGTATGAATGACCAAGAAGCTGAAGCTGTGAGTTAGTGCCAGGCATGGCTTAGTGTTAAGAGGTGTATCTATATGTATTAGACAAACAAATTTAACAGATTTTGCATCTTGGTAAAGGAGAATTGAAATAAATCATCTCCAGACACCCTTCCTTATAAAAATCAAACTTTAACACCTTTCATTTTGACAAAAGCAAATAGTGTAGAACAATTTTTAAGATACACTAATTTGTATACCCATGCCTTTCTGTGGGCACCTAGTATCAGGAGACTTAACTATGGCTTCAGCTTTGATGTAGAATTCTTTACTTATTGAAAAATATTTATGACATTCCCATTTTTGTCAGAGAGTATGCTAGGTGTGAATATCAAGATGTGTTAAATGGGTTTGGTTCCTCAAGGGAGATTACAAACTACTGAAAGAGTGGAATATATCTTTCAAATGTTGAAACTATAAAAGCAAAGACATGAAAGACAATAAACTTTCCAGGACAGAGCATAATGGCACACATAGTCTTTGTTCCCAGGCTGTGTGTTAATTGCCAGAGACATTTGCTGTTAATTGGCCGGGACGTTTTCCAGTTCAGCTCATGTGATGTGATGCTGGTTCCCTCTTGTCTACTAAATCTGTTGCCACCATAGCCTGGAGAGATTCTAAAAGTACTGTAGAAGACTACAGAAATGTTACCTCCCTGCAGAGAGAATTGGTTTGGGTATGAACCCATGAGCAGTTTAATGTCATTCAGCTTATGTTGTGTGTTCTTCTTGAGATAACTAAACTCTGCCGTCAGAGGCAAGTCTGCTGTTTGTGGTGTGGAGCTTGGGGATTTTAGGGGGTAGTATTCTATTAGACTTGGCATTAACTCCTCAGTGTATCTAAAATCAAATGACTTCCAAAACGAGCCCTCCCTCTCTCCTTCTGTCCTTCTTTCCTGCCCTCCCTCCCTTCTCTTCTCTCCTTTGTTCTTTCCTGTCTCTTTCCTTTTTTCCTTGATTTCCTACCTCTGCCACTCACCTGCCTACCTAGACTTATTTCTCCTTCTCTCCTACCCTACTTTATCTCCCCTGGGAATGACAGGTTTATCAAGGAACAATCCCTCCACAATCATAGTTCCAGGACCTCATCTTAATCAATTCGCATCAATAAAAGGAAAGATAATAGAAACTTTATTTTGAAGAAATGTGACTAGTCATGTTTAACTAGTTGGGTTGCTGATGACAGCAGGACAGTGTGATCAGGAGAAGTGCCAGAGGTTTGAAAGAACTGGGGGATACAAAGAATGGTGCAAGGTCTGACCCTGGGAATTAGACAGGAGTCGGATCTCTAGATGCGTACTATGTCATTCTAAAGGGAATGGGAGCCACTGAAGACATGTGAAGATCTGCATTGTGTAATGGACATGATTCACCGTATTTCAAAATGTATAGTAAAGAATTTGGCCAAAAGTCATATTGCTGTCAGTCTGGGGATAACCTACGTCAAATGTGGTAGGGGAGTCTTTATTCAGGAGGATCGGGGCTGGCCCATCAGATCTTGAGGTGGGACAAGCCACACTCTATAGTGTAAGAATGGAGATTGGCTTCTTCAGAAAGACCAACTATGTTTCAGGGGTGAGGGCTTTGGTTCATGTGGTATCAATCATGCTAGAATCAATCAATCAATCAATTAAAATCATCTATATAATAGATTCACAGTAAAAACTCTGATTTCTGAAGCTTGTATGAGTTTCTGTGGTTGGAAATACTCCATGCATATTGCATACTTTGATGCCAGGAGAGTAATGCATCCTGACTCATGGGAAGAGGACAAGGGAATTCACATTTGGAACTCTCTTGAACTCTGCCCTATTTATCTCTTCTTTTGGCTGATTTTATTCTGTATATTTTCCCTGTAATAAATCATAATTATGTGTACAATAGGTTTCAGAGAGTTATATAGTCATTTAGAGAGTTACTGAAACTGAGTGTCATTTTGGGATTGACCTCCACTCCCTTTAACTTGCAGTTGGTGTCATAAGTGAATGCAGTCTTGGGGACTGTGCCCTCTAATATTATAGTTGGCTGAAACTTCTTGTCCATAATTAAAAATATAGATTTTGGAGTCAGATAGGCCTGCATATAAATCCTAGTGTGGTTACTTTGCAATCTGTGTTACCTCTTAAAGCTTCACTTTCTTTATTTGTAGCAGATGTCTTTGGTGCTCTGAGTCACCTCTCCTTGGATTACATTAGATTCAGCTGCAGCTGTGGCAAATAGTTCCACGTGAGCTTAGACTCACCTTGCCTTGGCAGTGGTCCAACTCAAGTGTGTGATGTGTATCATTTTTCCTCTTGTCCCTGGGCTATGAGAGCCTAGCAACCAATGCAAGAATTGTCCTGGGCCAATTCTCTAATTAGGAGGACATAGCAGTAGATAAATATCCCAAATATTCATTTTTCAGATAACTATCCTCAGTTGGTAGAGTGCTGCTCTGTGCTCTCTGAGGCACTGGTTTTGATTCCCAGAGTCACAAAAATGAGAGAAAGACCTGGCAGCCCACTCTGAAACAATCATGAAACAACCAGCCATTGAAAACTCTTCGAATTACAGAGAAGCACTGACAATTGGGACAAGAATAGTACAGTGTCAGAGAGTGTTTTGTTCTGTTGTACAAAGGGTTGCTATGAGTCAGACCTGACTGGACAGCACCTAACAACAACAACAACAACAATAATTTCTTGGGGATATAGTGTTATTTTCTCAGATATTCCAGCTCTTGTTGCCTATGGCAGAAACCATGATATTGGTATTGGATTTTCTTTCCCATTGCCTCACTGCTGCCTTTTACCTAAGACCTTTTCTCATTCTCTACTTTAGAACCTAAACTAAGACATGGTCACACTCTTACCATGAAGATTGAGATGACATATTAATGTAAATTAATTTAGTGCTCAGCACATAAAGGCTGCTATTAGAAAAATACATAAATCAAGGCAATATTTATAAAGATGATGTAAAGAGGATACATCTGACAGATTTTCTTACTGTTTTATTTTCTGTTGTTATTTTGCATATAATATGCACAACGTGATGAGTTTCATTTTGAGAGTATCATGCATTGTACATCATGTACTTTTCTCTTTTTATCTCCTCTTTACTTTCCACATTGGTCTCACATTCTTCCACTATTTCATTGCCCATGCTAAATACCTCCTCTTGTGTCTTCCAATCTTGCATACATACATATTATGTTTTTCATTTTTAGATAAATCAAGCAATCACATATGAGTGGGAACATGTTTGCTGTGGAGAAAATTTTAATTTCATATAGTCCCTTTTGTCAATACTAGCTACTTTTTCCTGGGCTATTGGAGTTCATTTAAGAAAGTACTTGCCTGTGCCTATCTGTTGAAGAGTTTTCCCTTCATTTTCTCCTAGTGGTTTCAAAGTTCCTGGTTTTATGTTAAGATGGTCAATATATTTTGAACTGATTCTTATGCAGACTGAGAGACAGGGAACTGCTTTCATTCCTCTACATGTGGATATCTAGTTTTCCCAGCACTATTTGTTGAAGAGGCTGTCCTTTTCCCAATGTATGTTTTTGGTTCCATTATCAAAAATCAGGTGATTGTAGTTATGTGGGTTTATTTCTGAGTTCTCTATTCTATTACATCTATCTTCATGTCTATTTTTGTACAAGTATCTGAGAGATTCTCAAGATACTGCTTGGATATGACAGCTGGTTAAGTGTGCTAAGGGAGGAGGGGGATCTGAAATGACTTTCGTATCTCTGACTTTGTCATTCTTTGAGAAGGAGACTATAAGTGAGAGGCAGGTTTAGTGGTAGGAGGATCTGAATTTAATATTTGACATATGAAGCTTGATATTCTTGTGGGTAGGCAAGTGTGAATGTCTATTATGATTTTTTTCATATCTAGAACTAAAATGACAGATGCTCTGAAAAAGAAATTACCATTACTCTTTGGTGGACTTTGACACCTTCACAGAACTATGCAAAGCAGGGGTTCTAAACCAGACCCATTGTCCAGATTTGTCTGGTCCCAATAGTGTTTCCCCACATATTGGGTTTTGTTGTTAGATTTTGTGTTGTTTTGTTAACTACTTAATCATGTTCTAGGAAACTTTATATAAAAGTCCATATTGATAGTACACTTTAAAAAGAGATGATTTGATGCCACTATGTTACATTTTTGAATGGCAGCTCAGCAGATGTTAGTTTTAGAATAGGATAAACCTCCAGCAATGTACAACAGACCATACCATTTGCCCTACATTTGGATCAGGTGCTATTCACTAAAAAGGCATTTTATTGTAATGGAAGGCATGGCTAGATGGCTGGAGAGACTTTAAGGAAAGGTGGCTAGGGAAGGCTCTAGTTGCTTGCCAGGAAAGCCTTCAGCCCGTGGAAGCTCTCTAAGCCTAAAAGCCCCCTTTTGTTATCTCTGACCTTGGACACAGATCCTGTGTATGAGCAGATGACATAGATCTGCCTACATGCAGTGGGTAGAACATGCTACCATAGATAATAAATAACTCCTGACTCACACGAAAATATACTTTAACCCTCCCTTTCCCTGTCTTATAAAAATGATTAATGTTATGATAAGAGCCTAATAAGAAGAGTTTGAGACACTTACTCAAGGGGAAGTGCACCTGAAGTCACTGGCCCCCACCTTGATCTCTCTGACATTAACTCTTGGTGTGCAGAATAATCCTTTCTGCATTTGCTGACCTTGTGGCTGCTGGACAGTCACGACATTTTGTTAGTTTTCTTTGTAACAGAATCACATTAGTCATTTTTATTTTATATTTTTCTCCTCATAGACAATTGTGATTGAAATCTGTGGAGAATAAAGTGGTGTGGACTGAGTCAAAACCTGGGCAAGCATTGCATTTTAAGGGGAAAGAATTTTGAAAGAGGATCTAATCCAAGAAAAGAACCTATACTGTGTTGAAATAAAGTCTCCCCAAATTCATATTCATCTGGAACCTGTGGATGTGATCTCACTTGGAAATAGAATCTTTGCAAATACAATCAAGTTAAGATGAGGTTGTGTTGGATTAGGTTCAACTCTAAATTCATAATGATTGATATCTGTATGTTGTTGTTGTTATTGTTGTTGTTAGGTGCCGTTGAGTCGGTATCCGACTCATAGCGACCCTCTGTACAACAGGGGGAACACTATTGTCAGTGCTTCTCTGCTGTTCATAGGGTTTTCAATGGCAGATTGATTTTTGGGAGGGGGTTGCCAGGTCCTTCTCCCAAGCCTGCAGCACCTGGTGTTCCTGGCGGTCTCCCATCCAGGTACTAACCAGGCCCAGCCCTGCTTAGCTTCCGAGATCTGACGGGATCGGATGCCACAGGGCTACCACTGTAGGCCATGATATCTGTATAGGAAGAGGTAAATTTGGGCAGGTACATACACACACCTACACATATACAGAACACCATGTGATCACAGGGTGGTGATGGTTGTAAGGTGCTGTTGAGTTGGGTCCAACTCATAGTGACACTATGTACAACAGAATGAAACACTCCCCAACACTGTGCCATGTCTGCACTATCGTCAGTGCTTCTCATTATTCATAGGGTTTTCAATGGTGGATTGTTTTGGGAGTTGTTTGCCAGGTCCTGCTGCCTAGCTTGGTATTCCCAGGTGGTCTCCCATCCAAGGTCTAACCAGGCCACCCTGCTTAGTTTATGAGACCAGGTGGGATTGGATGCCAGGGTGCTATGGCTGCAGACTGATCACAAGGTAGAGCTAGAATGATGCATCTATCATTTAAGAAATGCTGGCAAGTATCAGAAGTTAGGAGGAAGAAAGGAAACATTCTCCTCTAAAGCCTTCACAGAGACCATGGGCTTATATACAGCTTGATTTAGGGTCTCTAGCCTCCAGACCCATGACAGAATACATTTCTGTTCTTTTAAGCCTCCCTCATTGTGATTTTGCTATGGTAGCCCTAGAAAACTAATAAGGATGTCAAAGAAGAGGGGGTTGCAGAGGAAAGCCTGTCATCCAGGGAAACAAAGAGGAAAGTATTTCAAAGAAAACAGTGTCATGATCCAGGGCTGAAAAATGGCCAAGTAAAATAAGGTAGGAGACTGTTAGATTATCTCCCTGGGTCAGATCATATCACTTTTCTGCCCAGAGACTCCCTATGTTACTCAGAATGAAACCTACAGCTTCTTCCATGGCCACCATGGCCCATGTCATGTGATCCCACAGCTTTCTGACCTTATTTCCTTCCATTCTCCATCTTGGTCACCTCAGTGGTCTTCTAGCTCTTCCTTGTGCCCTCTTAACTGTCTTCCTTATTACTCCTAGACTAAGGTTAACATACTTACCCCTCATATATTTCACATTTCCTCTTCTTTACCCTGAAAGCTCTTTGATAGATATGAGAGTGGAGTACTTCCCCACGTCACCCATATCTCTGCCCAGTATCACCTGTCAGAGATAACTGTGGGGATCAGTCTTGGTAAAATCTCATCATTCTGCCCCTACAATTCTTATTCTTAATACCAGCATTAGGTTTTTTTTCCCCCATATTCCTATTACCATTGGGCATTTATACTTGAATGTAATCTCCATGACATAAGGCTCTTGGTCTGTTTTGTTTTTTGCTCTATACCAAAAACCTATAGTAGATGATCATTGAATCTTTTTGAATGAATAAATGGAGAATGATTTTTAATAGAAAGTACTTCTTCCATTGAGATAAGCACTCATACATTGATTACATAAGGTTATCTATCTATCTATCTATCTATCTATCTATCTATCTATCTATCTACCTATCATATATCTAACTGTCTGATCTGTAGAGTCCAGATTAAGACTTATATTATTAGAACATCCCCAAACTCTATTATCATCAAGACAAGTATTGCTCCATTTAACTCTAAAATGACAGTTTCAGGGCATATGAGAGGTAGTGGACATGAAAATGTCTTGCTCAGATTTTCAACAGGGGAGAATCTAATTCACATATGGTCCCAACTACTTCACTATGAAATGCAACAGCACACTCAGCACAATGCTACATTTTCTGCCCCCAGTGCATAAATGTGTGCAGTACAAATACTAGGACAGACCTATTTCTGGAGGATCAGGGACTCATTTGATGTATTAATTTCATTTGAGACTCCCATCAACATCAGTAGACATTTTTAGAAGTGCAATCAAAAATGAGACTCTTCTACTCTGTCTTCATTCCTGTCCCCTTTCGTTCCAGAGTTGCACTAAGTCCCTTGGCTTTTCTAACTTCCCTTAGCTTTCTCCTTACTTTCATTCACAGGCACTTCTTATAAATCATTTACATATTTTATCTTGTCTTGGTGTCTCCTTTTTATAGGACCTGAGCTAACACACAAAGTATCCTTCTCCCTAGAGACCAAGACATGTGATGTGTCTTCTCCAGGCCTCTGCCTTTAGGAAGTATTTTGATCACAAATCTCAAGGTATTGAGAAACTCACTTTCCAAATCACTAGATTCCAGAGAGGAATTTCTTCGCATTCTTTCAGCTCATGCCATTACTCTATTTTCTGATCCTCCACACTTTTCATTTTGTTCTCCCTTCCTGTGTTGTTCTTCCTGCTGCCAAAAGAAACAAAGGCTTTCACCGTAGTTTTAAGAAATTAAATTTGTCTCCTCACTTAACAAGCATGCAACAAATTACCAATAGGTAGCACATAAGACCCAAATTTATTCCGCGCGCGCGCGCGCGCGTGTGTGTGTGTGTGTGTGTGTGTGTGTGTGTGATTTGTTGGCATTCTACAAGTGGCAGTGATGCCAAGAAATTTTATTTGTTGTGAACAAGATGTCAAATTCTTGGTCTCTAGTCCATTATATTCTAATAGCCTCTGACCCTTTATCATTTCCAGAATGGAATTTTTCTTTTCTTTTTTGTTCTTGCACTTTGAATCCCTTTCTCTTGTCCTCTTCAAGAGTTTCACTTTAAATTTTTCCCTCTATCTCACTTACTGCATCTGCTGCCTTTCAAAAGAGTTTGTCTTTGAAGCATATACTCATGATATACTGTCTCTCATCTAAACAACCAAGCCAAGCTCAACAGAGCATACCTTCTCTATTTACCTCAAAGAATGCTATGGGCATGAAGTTGAATTAACTGTAAACTCCATTCAAGTGGGAATTATATCCGACTTAATCTCTACTATATCCTTTGCCCTTGAAAAGTGCCTGGATCATGATGGCATACAAATGAAGAAATAATAATGAGTAAGTAAATACATTGTTTAGTGGATGAATGAAATGAGAGAACTCACATACTTTTTGAAAGATAATATATATGCTTTGAAAGTGAAGTATATATCCTCAGTTTCATCTTCTGTTAAGTAAATTGTCTTTTCTTGTTTGTTTGTTTGTTTATTTATTTGATATAGGATTTGCTATGTGATCCACATTAGCTTCATAGCTGCAGTCTTTCCTGCCTCAGCCTCCTGAATACTGGGCTTTGAGGTGTGTGTTCCCATGCCCGGATTTTCAGTAAAGTTTTACTGCAATATAAATATGCACATTAAAGTAGGCACAGTAGACACATGAGAGCCCTGTGCTATGACTTCACAATATATCCATAAGCAGGGCTAAAGCTGAGGAACAGAATATTACTGGCACCCAATATCCCAGAGTTCCCCTTTTCATTCCCTGCTAGTCACTGCAAGCCTACATATGCCAAACTCTCTTTTTATTAAACAGTGTTCATTCAATTTTTTTTAGAGTTTCATTCATATCATTTTGTGTGTTTAACTCATACAAATACCCATTGTATATAATATCCATTGTATGTATATAACACAATTAACTTGGCATTTCTACTGTTGATGAGGATTGGGGTTATCTTCAGGTTTTGGCTACCATGATTGGCACTTCTCTGAACATTTGTGAATGTTTTATAGTAGGCATACATATATGTATATATATATATATGTGTGTGTGTGTGTGTGTGTGTGTGTATACACATACATACATACATACATACATACATACATACATACATACATATTTCATTTAGGGTTACATTGAGGAGTGAAACTGCTGAATCACATGTTTTTCTTTAAGGCTATATATTAAAACCTCCTGGAAACACTCTCAAAATATTTACCAAGGAATAGAAACTTGCTCAAACTCATTCAAGCAAAAATAAAATTATTGAAAAGTACATAAAATTCAAGCAATTCCAAAAAATAGGAGAATATTGAATGCGAACATATAAACTCAGAAAGAGTAGCACATGGTGTCTCAACAACTCTAGATACATCAACAGGTGCTGAAGAAGTTTTAATTTTCTAATTGAGAAGGATGCTCACATGAGGAAGCCAGTAAGTCCTCAAGAGTAAGTCAAATTGTCAGAAGCATGTAATAAATTTTAGGAAAATTTTAATTAAAATATTAAAACATAATTTGGGTTTTAATGAGAAAAATACTTAACAATGTGTCTACCTTCTTCTGCTTTACTAAAGAGTATAGCTACTATTGGATTGAGAGGAAAAATATTTTTATATAATGAGGAAAAATATAATGAGGACTACTTAAAAGTTACTATTGGCACATTTCAATTTTATATTTTCATATATTTTAAATATGTATTTTATAAGAACTTAAAGAGAAATCACTTAAATATATTTATGAATTATATTCTTATATTGTATATACTATGTGTATAATAAAACATAGGTAGAGGACTTTCATTAAAATGTGTTGGTTAAATATCTATTCCTGTGATGAACCATGATGAATTTCTGCTGTGATCTTTATTCTGATGTTCACAGTGGTATGGGACCTACACCATTAGGGAAGTAATTACTGTTTTCTCTAGTTGCTTATATAGGTGACCTGGTGCTTTGTTATTTAACCTTCACTGAAATGTGTCATGAAGTGCAAGAAAGAACAAGTCTATTATATTATTGGATAAGCATACCTGTCCCCTGGCTAGTTCAAAGGACATTGTAAGAATTAATGAGATTATGTCATTGCAGTACCTTTAAATACTGAAAAAATTCAAACTATGTGAATGGTTATAACTTCGAAATGAACACCAAAGGTACACTTTGGGGGTTTGATTGTATTCTATTCAAAAATTATTAAGTCAATAAATTAGCTTTATAATGTCATTTTCACTAAATTCAAAGGGTAGAGTCTTGAATTAATTTAACTTTGCTGAGAGAGACTTTTTTTTATAAGGCAGGATTCTTTCAGTTGCAAGTCTGAAAACCCAGCCCAAAGGAGCTAAACTATTAAAGGGAATTGAATAGCTAAAGTAATTGAAAAGGTTGGGGTAGTATAGCTGCAGGCATGGCTAGATGGAGGGTCTCAAAGGATAAAATAAAAAATGGTCACTCTTTCTCTTCTCAGTTCTCTTTTCTCCCCTAGGTTGTTTTAATTCTCATGCAAACTCTCCTGTATAAGAGAAAACTTAGTAAATAGCAGCATCAGAGATTTTTAAATCCATGAGGAAGACCAGAAGAGAAAGAATGTTCATTTTTCCCAGAAGTTTTATGAGAGTCCCCGTACCATGATTGGCCCCAAAAAGCAATGTGGTCACCATGATCAGTGACACATGGCCCCTATCAACCTGGACTGAGTCACAGGATTCTTGAGGTCAGGAGGGAGTTTGAGTATAGTCCGTTCCATATGCTGAGTGGGAAAGGACTCACTTCCCAAAGTAGGATCAGGTGCTTCCACCAGTGGCCAAGACTCAAGCTAAAATCAGCCAGGAGCCACGTATCCTTTTCCCCAGTGTGGAACACATGACAGAGTCCACAAAAAGCCTTCCCTCAACTCAATGTTGTTTTTAACATTGTTTAAAGATTTATAAATTATTTAGCAGTTTGTATCATGTTCTGTCACTATGATTTACCTCCCCAGATTTAGTAAAACTATTTACCAAAATCTTACTGACCCTGTGTTCCTGAGGTGAGGTCCAGTGTCATGGTTTTCCTCAATGGGAGCACAACTGTGCACCTGCTAATCAGGATATTTGAGACCTGTAATTGATCACTTAATAAATATCTGAGGGAAAATCATAGGACCCTGTCAGGTTCGAACACATGAATTAGGAAGCTAGGAAGTTTCAGAGTGACACGTTAGAACTCCAATAGTTGGAAAACTAGAAGACCGATCACCCTGATTGTTTTCTATAGGAGACATTCTCCACAAATAAATCATTAAAAAGGGATTTAGAGCCTCAGGGGGAAAATTAAAGATCTTATTGACTGGTAGAAAAAAGTAGCAAGGGCAAAGAAAGTCAAATTACAACAGATGTACTTTTTGGTGGGTTATTTGAATTTTGCTGGTGGGGTAACCCCAGCCGGAGGGGTATTTTCACATCGTTTAGCAGAGGCCACAGCAGGAATGAAGAGTTCTGATCACTTTATTAGAATCACAGTCATTAAAGGAGGCATGGGCATGTGGGAACTATTTATAGAAATATTCAATGAAATGCTTGTGTGACCACAAGGAATAATAGAAAATAGATGTCACTCAGGAACACATTAAAAGAAAGAAAAATGATTTATTTTGGCTGAATAAATGGAATCATGATATTCTCTGGTGGGAAAAATAATTGTTCCGAGAATAAGTTCTTATGTTGATAGCTTTAGTGTACAATTTTGGACCATTGACTCCAATTAAGACATTATGCCTCTTTGGTAATAGTGATTAAAATATTAATCTACCTTATAATGTTGATGATAACACATACATTTGGATACAGCTCTTTAAAACCATTTTGGAGAAAGCAGTTTTGAAGTGTCTGGGGTTCTGCTCTTGCTACTAATGATTTCTTAATGAGTTTTCTTCAACTTAGTCATAGCAAACCTTGGTGACTCTATGAATCCAATTCTGATATGTAAAATCTACTGGTTCATAACACAATGAGCTTATAATGTCACTCATATGACTCTAGGAGATCAAAATCCATATAAAAGTAACTATGTTCATAGAGAAGACTTGGATGGAAAACTTAGATGGGAGGGGGGGGGAACATAGAGGAGGGTAAGGGGTAACCTATATGAATAATGCTTATCAAATTGCATATATGAAAATTGTCACAATGAAAAGTATGTCAAAATGAATCACATTGTGATGTACATTAAAAATTTCTAATAAAAAAATATTAATTGGCATAGGCCAGATTTGTTTTGGTGCAAATTGACTACATGTTAGTTTTCTAATGCTGCATAACAAATCACGATACATTTTACAGCTTAAAACCCATTTATGTTACTTAGCTCACAGCTTTTCAGATCAGAGGTTCATATCTAGGTTCCCTACTCAGATTCTTGAGAAGTTAAAATCGAGCCATTCATCACCTGCATTCTCATTATAGAGCTCTGGGAAAACGTCTTCTAGATTCCACTGAGGTGGATGGCTAAATTCAGTTCCTTGTGGTTGTAGGACTATTCTTGTTTCTTTCCTGACTGCCAGCCAGGGGCTGCTCTCTACTCCTAGGTTTCCTGTATATCTTGCTCCATGGCCTGTTTCATATTTAACTGAGTAATGTAGAATCTCATCAGATCTCCTTTGTGCTTTGAATCTCTTGACTTCAGAAAGGCCCAAGCCCTTTAAAGGGCTCACTTAGGATAACATTTTTTTTCCCTAAAGTAGCTGTCCTATCTAATCTAACCTAATCATTTGAGTAAAATCCATTATAATCACAGTCTTAGGGATTGTGCAGGCTGTGTATACTAAGGTGTGGGTATCTTGGGGGTTATCTTGGAATTCTGTATAAGATCAACTTTCTTTCACTGATTGTAGATGGGCAAATATGTGATGGTCCATATTTCATTCAAGGAAATCATTTTTCAACAGATTTCAATCTTTTAAAAATTTTTATCCATCATCATGGCCTTCCCCCTAAACATGAAAATTGCAGCATACTGGCACCGTATTAGGTAGTGGTTTCCAAACTTAAGTAGGCACTAGTCTTTTGGGAAAAAAATTCTTTGTAGGTTTCTGGATATCATACCTAAGAGATTCTAGCTCAATAAGTCTCAGGGAGAGCACAGGAATGTGCATTTTTATAGTGTCTATTCTGACACATACAATCAGCAGAACATAGTTCATTGCCTCAGAATCTGTCTAGTGATCATGGCAGATCTGTATGTCCACAAAGCTACTCAGAGGCTTGTGGTCCTAGAGCTATTATTCAAATGTAAACTGAGGTATTTATGAAAACATTTGAGAACTCAATTTGAGACCCAGTTTATATAATCCTTGAAAATGGAAAAATATTTTAATGCAAAAGAATTTTTGATATGAAACATAAAATAGCAAAAAACGGCACAAAGAAAATATTACAATTTTCTCAAGCAATTTAAATGTGTTTTTTGGTGTAATCATTAAGAATGTCATATTTTTCATCTGTGCTATATTTTGTTATAATTATATTAGATATTCTTCATTGAGAGAACTGCTATGAATGCTTATTACATTTTCCCTTTATTCATACATAATGGTGATCATGGAATAACACATGAAAGAGTGCTATAGACTCTTCACTCAGGCTGAAACAACATTGTATATTGAGATCATCAGTTGCATTTGAAACACAGAACCAAAGGCTTGATTTATGAACAGAAGAGGGTAATAAAAAATAAAAAACATGACTATAATAAGGGACACACGAAAAAAGAATGCTTATTTAAACAAAAATTTTTAGAGTTACTCCAAACACAGGGTTGTTTCATTTTCTTAAAATTCTAGTGACTTCAGTTCAATCATATTTTATTTTCCAGCCCTTCCACTCCATCACTAAATTAAAATTGATTTGTCTCTGAAAAGTATTAAACACATTAAAGAAGAAATTTGAGCATTTCAACTAAGTCATTTGCAATCAAGCCTGTGGTGAATTTCCCTCATGATCATGCCACTCTTTAAAAAGCAATCTTCTTGTTGTTCTTGTTGTTAGGTGCCATAGAGGCAGATCCAACTCATTGAGACCCTATGTACAACAGAACAAAATACTACCCAGAACTGTGCCATGACTGGCAATATGTCACTGCTTCTCTGCTATTCATGGGATTTTTCAATGGCTGATTGTTTCAGGATTACTATGGGCGTGGACTGCCAAATTCTTCTCCTATTTTTGTGGTGCTGGTAATTGGACCTAGGGCCTCAGAAAGCACAGAGGAGCACTCTACCAATTGAGCCAGATCCCAGCCAAATTCAGATATTCTCTATAGAAATTTTAACTCACTAAGCTGCTCACCTGGTCTTACCTGGTGAGATGTAAACAAAATTCTTAATTGTCATTAGTAGCAATGGCTGGAGTTATAAATGACTATAAATATTCACCTTTATGTTTATTTACCCCTTCACATAAACCAGTATAATATATATTTGTCACATTTTCATGTGTGCTAACTCTCCCATTAGACAAAAATCTTGGTTTTGGAAAAGCAGAGATCTTTGTGATATCTAAAGATTTTATATGGTATTACAGTATTATTACCAAAATTAATACAAAATATACATGATGATAAGATATAATGACTATTAAAGCAAGTGGGCTGGGATTTAGCTCAGTTGGTAGAGCGCTACTCTGCAGTTTCTGAGGTCTGGAGTTCGATTCCCAGCACCACAAAAAATGGGAGAAAGACATGGCAACCCACTCCCAAGGCAATCCCGAAACAGTCAGCCATTGAAAACCCTATGAGGGTCCCTATGAGTCAGACACAACTCGGTGGCACCTAACAACAACTAAAGCAAATAATTTCTAGAACATATTCTTTTGGCTATTGTAGTTGAAAGTGTATCATCATATGTGTATGTATGTATGTTTGTGCTTACCATTATCTTCTCTTTCCTTTTATTTCTTGAGAGAAGTATTGCTATATAATCCAAGCTTGCCTGGAACTTGAGATCCTCCTGCCTTAGCCTCCTGAGTGCTGGGATTGCAGGCATGTGCTGTCATACCTGGCTTTGCCATTACCTTTTCATATGATTTTTTTCCAGAAAAATATTTTCCCAAAAAGTTTGTGTCCCACAAAGGTATACCTCAATAATTTGAAATATGATTTTTTCCCTCAAGTTTAGTTCAGATTTTCCTACAATGTTTCTTTTAGGTGAATGCCCCTTTCATCCTCAGATTCTCCCTCCTTTTCTAGTTGGTCTAATTTTCCAAGATCTTGAATTTTGCTAAGCTGTTGGATGAAAACTCTGGCAATTTCAAAAGTCTTATAGCCTTTACTTGGTTTGACGGTCCCCACAAATTCCTGGGCTGAGACTAAATTCCCACTATGGTGGAACTTTGGTGAAGTGATTAAGTCAAGAGGGCTCCATGCACAGGAACAGGCTGGACAGAGCTAGCTTAGGCCCTTTTACTCTTCCACTTTACTCTTCCCCATGATGTCAGGACACAGTGTTTATCTCTTTTCATCCTTTTGTCCCTCTGCCATGTGAGGACTCCTAGAGGGCACCATCTGTGAACATTAAGATTTCCCCAAACCTTCCAATATCTTGATTCTGGACTCCCTAACTTCTGGAACTGTGAGAAAAGAAATCCAATTCTTCATAAATTACCTAGTCTGTAGGATTTCATTATAGCAACACAGACAGGAGCAGACAGCCTTCATTGCCTTTCTCATCACTCTTATCGTCTGGGGACTTGGCTACGACTTTAATGAGGAAAATCTAAGCTCTCTTCCATAAACTCCATCTGATAATCTTCTCTGCAACTCAAAGGGTATTTGTATAGACTATCCAGCTTGCCTGACAGAAAGAATACCTCTTTATATTAATGCTTGATTCTGGTCCAGATTCCAAGGAACCACATCTCTGGGAGCTGTTTTATTAGCACCTCCCTTGGATTTTCACAATGGCCCTTTACTCTTTAGCTTAAAAACACCCTCAAGCCTCTCAATTAAATATGCCACAAAGAATAAAGATCACCTTGACCTTCCTTTCTATTCATGCTACCATCAGTTTTTTTTAAAGTGTAGTTTATATGAACCATCTTCATTTCTAAATGTTGACACAGTCTCTTGTATTCCTGCTTTGCCTCCCATAAACTCTCCCTTTCCTTCTGAATGTTTCTCTTTCTACTCTTATATTTTTGTCTGATTTCTGCTCATTTTGACATTGATAACCCCATCCATTAAGAAACTTTCTCTTATATATACTTTGATGGAGTTCCAGAATATTTTCTTTTGAATACTATTTTATATCCTACTGCATCACTATTCTAACTTTGTCTTCTGGGTTGTATTTTATAATGTATATGTTTTCTACTTTTTGTCTCTGCATGTTGGTTCTTCTTATTCTATTCTCTTTCTCTTGGTTATTTCGTTTATGATGATAACTTGAAACATCACTTCCTACTTTGACTTCGCTGAGCCTACCTTCTCTCCTGAATTCCTAATCTACCTTTTAAACTATGCTGTTGCACATTTCACCAGCATAGGAGTCCCAAATAAAAATTTCAATGCATCCAGAATTGACACCATTATCATATGGGCCCATCACTTCTCCAGTCTGGATCTTCTTCCTGCATTGTTCATCTTTATGTTCCCAGTGGTTGACAGTGGAAAGTGTCAACATATGTTGAATAAGTAAGTTGCAACTTCTCTGTCAATGGGCTTTTTTTTTGGGGGGGGTCTGCTATTTC
The DNA here is from genome assembly GCA_007922755.1 of Pedetes capensis. NCBI lineage: Eukaryota > Metazoa > Chordata > Mammalia > Rodentia > Pedetidae > Pedetes > Pedetes capensis. The sequence goes on from VMDO01017920.1 coordinate 25,028, forward strand.
AATTTGAGGCCATAGAATTTTCTTGAAATTGAAATTGAAATTTAAAGAGAAAATTCTTTCTCTTTTTAGCTACCCATATCGAGATAGTTCCTGCCAATTCAGTTTCTTGAGGGTTCTTACTCTTCTTTCCTATTGCTTTTGCCATCATAAGAGGGCAAGGATGTTAGACTTTTTGTTCACTATTATAGAATAATCATTTAGAACAGTACACAGAACATAGTGCTCAATAACAGTGCTTTTATTGATCTGAATGGAATCAATAGTTTTTTGCATGAACTATTATAATAGAGTTCTGCCTGAATGCCCTAGTTCTATTCATTCATTCCTCTAATTCATCATGCATGCTACTTGCAAATTACTACTCCTCTGTCTTGATATAAAAATTCACATTTTTTGAGGAACATGCCATTCTTTATTCTGTCTCATGGACACTGTTGACTAAATTCTGGTTGTCCTCCAAAAGATTTATATGCATGAAACCTACTTGTCTTTGCCACTTCAAATTATTCCAGCACTCTGGATACTTCATTACTTATATGTATGACCTTCCTACCTCAGATATCAATTTCTAGTTCACTGGTGTCAACCCTCCTGAACTGATTAGCTATATTTTAATTTGTTGAAACTACACAATCTAGGCTTTTCATGGTGTATTTCTGAATATTATAGTTTACTCAATGCATTATAAAAAGCATTTTTCCACTATTCATAGGGTTTTCAATGGGCAATTGTTTCGAGAATGGGCTGCCAGGTCCTTCTCCCTAGTATGTCTTAGTCTGAAAGCATAGCTGAAATCTGTCCACCATGAGGGTAGCTTTGTTGGTATCTGAGATACCTGTGGCACAGCTTCCAGTATCACAGCTACACCCAAGTCCCCACAGTATGACAGACTCACAGACAAGGCTGATAGGAGGAGAAATGATATTTTTGAATTATGGTGCTGAAGGAAAATATTGCATATATCATGAACTGCCAAAAGTACCAATAGATCCATCCTAGAAGAATTGCAACTAGAGTGCTCCTTGGATGAAAGGATGGCTAGACTGCATCGTACATATTTTGGACACATGGTCAGCATGGATCAATCCCTGGAGAAGGACATCATGTTTGGAACAATGATGAGTCAACAACAAAAACAAAAACAAAAACAAAGGAAAACTCTCAAATAGATGGATTGACACAGTGGCTAGAACAATGGGCTTGAATGTGAAAAACATGTGTGCATGGCACCATGTTGGGGAGTGTTTTATTCTTTTGTACATAGACTTGCTATAAGTTGGACACAACTTGACAACACATAACAAAATCAACAATATTTTAAAAGTTTCTCCCTAATATCAGGAAGTAGCTTGATAGCTTGAGTTTCACAATCCTTTGTTTTTATGAAAACAAACTGAATTCTCATAAAAAACACTTTGTCCCCATTTCTTTGTTTATTCCCCTGTTTTTATAAATCTTGGTGGGGTACAGAATAATAAAACTTTTGCTATTTCCATTATGCAACTATACATCCCTTTTGGTTACATTTTCATCAACTTACATATTTCACAGAATCTTTTTATTAATATATAGTAGGAAATCATTTGCAATTGTGGATTATATTCTCTTTCTCTCC
>VMDO01017920.1:26742-43671 GCA_007922755.1 Pedetes capensis
CTCTCATGGGAAAAATAAATTATTTTGTGCATCTGAATTGCCAGTAAACCTATATTATATCACAATGTTGTTGTTAGATGCCATTGAGTCGGTATCCGACTCATAGCGACCCTCACAATAGCAGGAATTTATTTTTCCTTTAGCTTTTTGAATTATATCCAACTATATTATTATAAAACATTACCTTTTGATTATCTTAATATCTGTGGAATGCATGTGGATCTTCCCCTTTAGTCTAAATCTGTATTCTGAAAATAATGCATTTGGACATACATCAAATGGACACTATGATTTAAAGCCTTGCTTATGTTTACTTTCATTCCATTTCATTCACATGGAATGGATTTCCTTTTGTTAATAAGCAAAATATGTTCTTTGAATTCTTTCCCAAATTTTAATTATCACTCGCATGATTTTTGGAATCACATATGTTACAAATTAATGCAGAGATAATTCCTTTTCCACACCAAGATCAAGTCACTCATTGTAATTTAATAGTTTGAACAATCACTTTACCATTAGCTTTGGTCTTTAACAGACAGGTTGGATTTTAGATATTATTGATAACATTGATTGTTTTGCCAATCCACTTTATCCAACATTACCAGATATGCCCTGTATTATTGCAAATCCAGCACTTGGAATGTTCAGAGTTTGATTTGACAGATTAAGTTACTTAACAACAAAGCTGATTTACCTAACAACTCTTATTAAGAAGAAATATTAACAAAATTAAAATTAAGAAAGAAGACAATAAAAAATTAATAATTTAAAAAGTCATAGGAAATGGATGATTTTCTGGAAAAGTATAAATTGCCAAGTTTGAGTAAGGAATAATTTAAAAACATAATTAGAACCATATGGAGAAAATGGAAAATATTATGAAATAATTACTTCCAGCATATCTCAGGATCTAGATAAGTTGTTGACCAATTCTTTGAAATCTCAGAAGACAAACTGTGTTCATACTGCATAATATGTTGCATGTTGTTGTTGTTAGGTGCCGATGAGTTGGTGTCGGACTCATAGCAACCCTTCCTGCAACAAGTGAAACAATATTGTTAGTGCTTCTCTGCTATTCACAGAGTTTTCAATGGCAGATCGTTTTTCACTGGGTAGTGGATAGCCGGGTCCTTTTCCCAAGCCTACAGCACCTGGTGTTCCCAGGCAGTCGTCCATCCAAGTACTAATCAGCACCGAGATCAGCTTCCAAGATCTGAGGGCATCATTGGATTCCACAGTGGTATGACTTGCAGGCAATATGTTGCATAGTATAATAAAAGGGATATAGAACTATGCAACTTGACTTTTGAAATTTAACAACCCTGATACTAAAATTTGACATGGTAAAACTAAGTCAATATCTTTTAGAAATACATATGTGCAAGTGATGAATAAAATATTAGCACTTCAAATTCAGCTCTCCTTTGAAAAATATCATATAGCATTATGAAGTAGAGTTTATTCCAGAAAACAATAGATGATTTAGGCTTAAAAAATCCACTAATATATCACTTCAAGTTGTTAAAAGAGAAAATCTTATTATCATTCTAATAGAGTCTAAGAACATTTCTAAGAAGACTCTTTCCCAAGAATACCTTTAAAAAAACTCAAAAAGTGCTTACCCAAAATCTAAACAATATATGCTTTGACCAAGGCTCATGTCATATTAATGGTGAAATATCCAAAAAATTGCCTTTAACAATTATGAACAAGATAAGGATGGCTTCTAGTTGCCATTTATAAAGGAAATATAGCCAGGATCTCTGTTTTCTAGTCTCTTCCAGTCATCAGTTTGGGATGTAGTTGCCGCTGCCTACCTGTAGTTTTTACACATGTAGTATGATAGCTAAATTGACACTTCTTCTTGTACATTGTGGCTTCAACCATGCTAGCATTAAGGGAGCGTGTGTGCATCTGAAGGATTAAATATAGCCAGCGTATGGTATATCTATTAGTGGGAAAGGAATCAGTCAAGCAAGAAGGCTTATCAGGGTCAATGTTATTAAACCAGCTACAGTGAGATACACAGACAGCATAGAAAGAAAGAGACCTCAAAACCAGTGACCCTTCCCCATCAATTTCTATTAATTTATCCTATGTATTAGGGCAGTCTAGTTCTACTGAAATAAGAATTTAACCTTGAAATCTTCAATATTTAAGTGCCCAAGTTTTAGATTTCTAAATGCTGTTTTGATGTGTGCATGGCTTTGATGATGTTTTGGACTTGTAGCCATGTGGGACATTTAGCAACTCCTCTGTTCTCCATATCGTCTTCTCCATCTCCTGTTCCCCTATTCTGTTCTCCACAGCTTCCTGTGCCAATGTCTACCATCATCCATATTATATTCCATTCTGTAGTTACAACATGCAAGCCCCCACAGCAGACCATGTCTGTCAGCTTGTCATGCTCTGGGGGCTTGCATGCTGCTGTGATGCTGAAAGCCATGTCACTGGCGTGTCAGATACCAGCAGGGCCACCACAGTGGATAGGTTTCAGCTGAGCTTCCAGACGAAGACAGACTAGGGAGAAGGACCCAGCAGCCTTCCCCTGAAACAATTAGCCATTGAAAACCCTATGAATATCAGAGAAACACTGTCAAATATAATGTGGAAAAATGAGCTTGCCAGTTTGGAAGGCATTCAAGAAACAATTGGAGGAGAATTGCCTCCTCAAATTAGAGTTGACCTTACTGACAGGTACTGGGTAAAGCCCCTGAGACCTCCTCTTGCTGATGTGGCATGACTCATAATGGCACAAACATGGGTTCAAACATGAAAAGCTTGTGTGCATGGCACAGTATGGGTAGTATTTTGTTCTATTCTACATAGTGTTGGTATGAGTCAGATCCAACTTGATGGCAGCCAACAACAGCATTCTGTAGTTGGTCTGTGTAACCACACACTGCACTCTGGTCATTGAAAGCATATTCTATTTGGCTCACTGCCTAGTCCAGCATCTACTTGTTTATGGGTGCAAGTAAATGTTTGTTGAATCAATGAATAAATAAATGTTTTTAAATGTCTACAGTGTCAGATGTGTTCTGCCAGTCCCCTGACCCATGAGTGTATGGACTACGAATGATCATATGCTATAAAGGTTGAGTTTAGAAAGATTGTGCCATTTTAAGAAGCATGAGATTTAGAACCAGAAGAGTGATTCTCAGGTCTTAACCCAAGGAGGCATAAGTGATCTCATATTTGAAGGCACAAATAACATTTCATTACAAAAGTCAATTTCTTACCATGTCTGTGGATTGGCTAAGATATGAATTGTTGGATTTCAGCCTATTTGCAATAGCTGTATTTTCAATGTCAGGATAGATTTTAGTAATTTTAGTTCTATAGAGAAGCCACATATTTGAGAAAATCCTCTGCTCTAATAAAGCATGTGGCTGACCCTTAAATTCAAAATGTTATATTGTTGTCTGGTTTCCTTCAGTGAAATAAGAGACTAGAAAAGTTTGTAAAAAACTGTTTAGAAGCAGTGAGCCAGAGAAAAAATACAAGGACAAAGTCTGGAAAATTCATATATATCAATCAGTTGCTGCCTACCATTCAGCCTCCAGCGATGAAAGCAGGCTTACAGTGGTAAAACCAATTTGTAAAGTTTTTTTTTTTTTTACTTGATTCAAAGAGGTGTCAGAGATAACCTGCTTTACCTTTAATTGTAAGTTATTGCACATTTCACATATTTAATATTTTTGTTCTAAAACCATAGTAAATTTATTAATGTTATAGGGTTTATTTTTAAGTGTGCTTTTCCTAAACAGCCAGTAAGATGAATAATACACACAGACATAGCTGTACGTATATGTGTATACACATATGTAAAGAGATTTATTATGAGGAATTATGAATATTCATTATGAAGAATTGGCTCTCTTCATTACAGAGGATGAGAAATTCCACAGTCAGCTGTCTGCAAGGTGAAGACCCAGGAAAACCTGTGGGGAAGATCAGAGTCTGAAGGCCAGACACCTAGGGAAGTCAATGGTATGAGTCTTAATGTGAGGACAGAAGAAGACCAATGGTGCAGCTCAGACAGCCGACCAGAAGAGGCAAATTTTCCCTCCCTTTGCTTTTTGTTCTATTCATACTCTCAACATGCTGGGTGATGCTCACCCAAGAGGGAAGGGAGTGATCTACTTTAGTGAGTCCATTGATTCTATTTTTAATCTCATCTGGAAACTCCATCACAGACTGATCCAGAAATAATGTTTAGCCAACTATCTGAATGCTCCATGCTCCAGTCAAGTTGACACACAACGTCAGGTGCCACAATCTATTACCAGAAAAGGCTTTTGCCGTACTTGCACATTCTTTATTTTGTATTTAAGTTATAACAAGAGAGTGCCAAACACACACACACACACACACACACACACACACACACACACACCTCCCCCCAAACAAAAACAAAACAAAACAAAACAAAATAACCCAGAAGAGAATGTGAAAACAATGACCACCTATTTCTTGGGCATGAGAGGGATTGTGTGCTCAGAATTTGTTCCTCTAGGTCAAATGGTCAAGCAGAGTTTTTACTGTCTGGAAGTTTTGAGAAGGTTGCCTCACAATTTGTGGAAGAAATGCCTGAGTTGTAGCAAACGGGTGACTGGTTTTTCCACCATAACAATGCACCTGCTCACACCGTGCTCAGTGTTCAGCAGTTATTGGCCCCAAACAGAATGATCCTTGTGCTCCACCCCCCCATTCATCAGGTCTCACCCTATGTGACCGTCTTTTGTCTCCCCAAATGAAAAAAGTTCTCAAAACCTTTTGCTGATTGGAGGAGGTGAAACAAACAAAACACAGCAGAAGCACTGGAAGGCCTCCATATTGAGAAGTAGAAAAACTTTTTGAGCAGTGGAGAAAATGTCCTGACAGGCGTATCGCATTAAACGGAGAGTACTTTGAAGGTGATTGAAGTTTGAACATGTGAGAATAGATACGCAATTTTTTAAATAAATAAATCCTAAGTTTCATATGTCTAATCTGGCAAACTTGACTCTTACTAATCACAACTACAGCTTCCTAGCAAACTATAAAGAATTTATATTTATATTTGATTTGGATGTAATCGATGCACATATCTTATTCTGGTGATAATTCATGCTGATACTTCCCTCTTGAAACTTGACTATAATAATTGTATACCTAATAATGAAACAAAAATAATGAAACAGAAGTCATAGTGAAAGCAATGTTTCCATACAGTGCCACAAACATGGTTATACACATGTATACACACACACACACGCACATGCACACACACACTTTTTCTGTCTCCCCATTCATAAAAATTTTGACCTTACAGTTTACAAAAATGATTACGTGTAAGCGCACATACACACCCACACACGTATTTTGTTTGTTTCTATGTTTGGTGTTAAATTCCATGATACTACTCTCAGGAATCAGTTTCCCAGACACTAAGGAACTTTACCAGCATTACTCAGGATAAGATTGTCGCTGAGGTACCAGGTGATCTTTGGTCAATTAAAGGCACACCTTACAGATGACTGATTAGGAATGTATTTGCTCATTTTGCGTTTTATGGAACAGCTCATTCACCCTTGAGAAGAAAAGCAAAAGTACCCAACTTCCAGGAATAAGTCAGCCAATCCCTAACAACAATAAACGAACATATCCTAACAGAAACAAACTTTATTGCCAGCATTAAGCTAATTGGTACTTCAGTTTCTCCAAATCTATGAAGCTTGAAACAAAGTTGTATTATAGTGTTTCAGATGAGATTATACAGAGTCAAAGATGCAGTTGTTGTTGTTGTTAGGTGCCATCGAGTCGGTATCTGACTCATAGTGACCCTCATAGGGTTTTCAATGGTTGACCGTTTCGGGATTGCCTAGGGAGTGGATTGCCAGGCCCTTCTCCCATTTTTGTGGTACTGGGAATTGAACTTGGGACCTCAGAGACTGCAGCGCAGCGCTCTACCAACTGAGCTAAATCCCAGGATGCAGTAGCATCCTGTAATGGCATAGGATCAACAATTCTTTTAGGTCTGCTTGTTAATTTCTTTCAAATACATATGCTCCATTCCATTAGAATATAAATCACTATTTTCTAGAGCAGTGGCTTCCAACCTTACCTCATCAAGGCCCCTTGTCATAATTTGTCCCTTCATAATGGTTCAGACATATATTTGGTCTTCTAAATAAACTTTTAACAAGTTAACTATGGCTATTTCTTGGGGCAACAGCACTTTTCTCTAAGGACTTTTTAAAGAAACTGGTTTATGGACTCATGTGGCTACCTCTTGGATGTCCGGTTCCAAGCATTCTAGGCTTTCTCTCAGTGAGGACTTGCTCTGTGGCGGTTCCTACAGGAAGCAACTCCCTGGAGAATCAAGGAGGTATCCCTATGTACTGCTCTGCCCAGGTACACCTCCTACTATAAAATCCTCACATTTTGACTGTTTTCTTCAGTATATTGAGTATCATTCGTCGTTAGGTGCCGTCGAGTCGGTATCCGACTCATAGCGACCCTCATAGGGTTTTCAATGGCTGACTTGTTTCGGGATTGCCTTGGGAGTGGATGGCCACATCCTTCTCCCATTTTTGTGGTGCTGGGAATTGAACTCAGGACCTCAGAGACTGCAGTGCAGCACTCTACCAACTGAGCTAAATCCCAGCCCCCATATTGAGTATAGGCTACAGAATTACTATTATTATTATCATCATTACTATTATTATTATTTAGTCCAGAAGTAGATCTGAATAAAAGGACAATGAGCAATATTGAACATTAAAAGATAAAAAGTTTCTGGACATATAATTGGGTAAAATCAAGGGATGTTGGTTCAACTAAATGGGAGAGGTAGAATGTAGGGAGTGTCAGGCTCAAGAGGCTGTGAGAATCTTGGGGAAGACATGTGAAAGTTTTCTGAGGTGGAGGTTGGGGGTGATGTAAAGGCAATAAGTTGTAACTAAGTGGTAACTTGTGTCACTCAATTCAGTTCTATCCTGTGCTAACCCACAACATGGTTTCTTCCATTTCTTTTTGCTAACCTCCTGCCATTACTTGTTGTTGTTGTTGTTAGGTGCCGTCGAGTTGGTATCCAACTCATAGCGACCCTCATGGGGTTTTCAATGGCTGATTGTTTCGGGATTGCCTTGGGCGTGGATTGCCATGTCCTTCTCCCATTTTGGCGGTGCTGGGAATTGAATTTGGGACCTCAGAGACTGCAGCACAGAGCTCTACCAACTGCGCTAAATCCCAGCCCTGCCATTACTTACAAGCGGAAAAGCCTTCATTGTTTTCTTTCTTGGTTTCATCTTTTTATATTTCTTATTTGGTGTTTGGTGCTGTAAGATTTTGCTGATAATGTCTAGGTTCAAGTGTAAGAATGTTAATAGTTCTTACAATTGTATTGAACTGAGTTGTGGATATTGATTATTAGCTAAAGTGAACACCTTGAATCAAATGAATTGTATGAGTATTCAAATAGGATTTATTTTAGATGGTATTATGATATGATTGCTATGTTCAGTGTCAAAAACAACAACAAAACTATCTCCCAGCTCTGCAGTCAGGTATATGTCAAACTTTAATTTGAGCTCTACATGAGCTTGGGCTGGGGAATGTGAGGAAGCTTTTGGAAGTGGTATTTCCTCATGTTTGATGAGAGGGATCAGGTGTGCTTGGTAATTTGAGAGACCTTAAGGAAGACAGGATAGAAAGGAGTAAGGAATGTAAAGACATGTTATAATAGCAAATAAAACTTAGGCAAAGATTTATAACATAATTGTGTTGGAATCATGAGGTTCAGTCAGAAATATTAACTGAAGTTGGACTTTTACTGTACCTGTATCTAGATGCTTGAAATGTTGCTTTGAGTATGACATTTTTTACTGAAGAAATAAAATAATGTACAAAAGTGAAAATATGTATATACAGTATTTCCATATGTGTGTGTATATATAGAGAGAGTACTTGGGGATTGAATCCATGGCTTTGCACCTACTTTACAAGTGCTGTATCATTGGGCTGTGTCCTCAGCCCTTTTTTATTTTTTTAACTTGAGACAGGGTCTCGCTAAGTTACACAGATTGCCTCTGGCCTCGAACCTGTGATCCTCCTGCCTCTGCCTCCTGAGTCACGGGGATTACAGGTGTGAGCCATCAGGTCTGGCTGTATAATATTTTCTTAAGAGTGGACAGGCTCTAATTGGAAATTCTAGGCAGCCACCTGTTATGGATTGGTCAGAGCCACAATTAGCAAACCAGATGGAAGTCATAGTCTCTTGAATATTTGTTCTACTTAAACTTTTGAAAAAAATTTAAAAATTTTAAATAATTACTTTTAAATGCTTCATTTTTTTTCAGACCAGCTTTGTGTTCATAGAAAAATTGAGAGGAAGTTAAAAAGAATAAATTTTCTTATAGTTATAAAATGTACATTCAAAAAGGCATAAAACATAAAGTATAACATAATAAATCATTGTGAATATATGTGTAGCCACCACTGAATTCAATACAGAGAACATTGTCAGTACTCCTGGATCCCTTTAGTGCCCCATCCTGGTCATAACTCTGCCTCCCTCTTATGAGAGACTGCTAATCTAGCTTTTAGAGTGATCATGTCTCTGTTTTACCTCCTAAATTTAACACCACATTCCTAAATGCATTCCTAAACAATCAAATTTAGTTTTGCCTGTCCATGAAGACAATATGTATTTGACCAGGAAAGAGTTGGTACACATAGAAGGTAGGGTCATTGTCTCCTAGTCTTGATTAGGCAGTCAGTATGATCTAATGAAAGCACAAGAGATAAAATGTGTTTCCCCAAGCAGCCTGGCCACTTATTTATTTAATAAGAAGTTAATTAATTCAAAATTTTCTTTCATGTCTAAGATATTTTCTTCTTGATTCCTCCATTTTGTCTCCCTGGCCCTTTAAAAGTGTCGTTGGAGATCAGTATTAAACCATAATGTCGTAATAACACTGCCTTTTTCCTGTTAAAGTCTTGGGCTATTTCTATAAAATCATGGCTATAGACTGTTGCAACTGTGACTTTCATTAAACTAATCACTGCTATTTGTCTACACAGCAGTGTGATTGGCAGAAGCTGGGAGGTATTGATTAGATCAATCTTGCTGATGTGTGTAAAGATTGTTGAGCTGTTTGAGGGAAAGTTGTGGCTTAGACGGCTCTTAGAACTCTTCTGCCATCTCCTGCGTAGACCAGGCTATTGATCTCATAAACCTCATGGATGTACTTCAAATTGTTTTACTTGTACAAACCAATCTAAGAAGAGTTTAGCCCTTTAATAAGCAGCTGCCGGGCATAGAGAGGCTAAGAGTTCAATGCCTCAGAGTATTTGGGCCTAGAAGAAAAAAAATGAAGTTATTTTTCTTCAGATCAAAAAAGACTAAAAGGACAAAAAATCCAACACATTAATAAATGAGACCTGACCCTTTCCACTGATCCTAGATATTAAAGTTGCTTTTCTAATGTAAGAGTTGTATTTTTCAAGAGAGACAGGGTCATGTAAGAAAGAAAAAGATCATGAAATGAAAGGTGATCATAAAATGAAAGGTGTTCGGAGTAGTTATAATTAATAAAGTGCTATTGGAAATGCTATAAGAAATGTCAAGAAGGTAAAAAACATAATTTTAAGTGACTATTGTAACCAACGTACTACTTTCAAAAGAAAAAAATGCTTTCAAATAAATAAATTGTTATGTGTTTATCTTATCCTGTCTAGCTCAATCAAAATGAGATTAAAGATCAGATGCACACTGAACGATTTCAGAGGAGGCTAGATTAATCTGTATTGGTTTACTCATGTGCAAAAGTTAAGTCACTCTGTGGCTAACGTACCTTCCTTGTTTTGGAAATGTTATGTAACATCTTAAAAGACTTTTTTAGTGTTGGAAATTTAAAATATATACCAAAGTACAATAATATAAATTATCACATTTACGTTACCCAATTTTAATAATCCCTAAACAGTATCATCAGGCTGGGATTTAGCTCAGTTGGTAGAGAGTGCTCTGCAGTCTCTGAGATCCCGAGTTCAATTCCCAGCACCGCAAAAATGGGAGAAGGACATGGCAATCCACTCCCAAGGCAATCCCGAAACAATCAGCCATTGAAAACTCTGAGACTCACTATTAGTCGGACAGGACTCCATGGCACACAACAACAAACAGTGTCATCATCAAGTGTCATGGGGTCATCCAACAGCCCCAAACAAAAATCCTCTCATTATTTAAGGTGTTTGTTTTTAAAGTTTACTTATGTTGTTATATGAACTAAGAAATATTTATTTATCCACCCATTCATTCATTCATTCATTCATTCATTGGTTTTTGGTGGAGTCAGTGTTAGGGATCGAACCCAGGGCCTCACATTGCTAGGCAAGCACTATTCCACTGAACTACATCCCTACCTGAACAAAGACACTTTTAAAAGTTACTAATGTACATTTATTTATGTAACAATAATCATCAAAAAATAAGAATTTTGGGGGCACTTAAAAAATTCCAATCATTTTTTAAAAATTATAATATTAATTTAAAACTAACATTGCAAAAATTCTTTTTTTATAATATAGAGATTATAAAATCAACAGTTTTTATGAGCGCAATCATAAAATATGGACAATGGCATGCAAAACCAATTACTTATAGAAAATAGAAATAATATTAATTCTCTGTATTTGTCACATGTAATATTTGTTTTAGAATGAATTTTACAAATAAGGTTTTAGCAGAGACTACATTTTAAGCATATATATATATATATATACATATATAGTAATGAAAGTGACAGAATAAGTGATAGAATTTTCACATCTATGATCGGATCCATTAACACTTCCCGCTTTTTATTGTTGTAAAATTTATTTCAAGTTTGCCAATATCATCAATAGTGATAGTCTTATCATTAGAAGGGGGTGACATTTTTCTTACATATCACTAAAAAAATAACAAAAATACAAAGTAACACAAATAACAAATAACCCATGTAATTTGGCAGCATGGGGCCACATGTGACCCCATAAAGCTCATACTTGCATTTAGGTAAGTGCTATAGTACCACAGGTCTGGTACTCTCCAGGAGTCACTATGTACTGAGATTGCATGGAACAAAACATTTGTGTATCAATTAGGAATTTCTGAAAATAGCAAAATTTTAACTCTGGGACTTATTTTGACCCCAAGATACCCCCCACAGCAACCAACTCATGACCAATGGACACTATGCCATTTCTTTATTAAATAACATTTTAATATATATCTCCAAATACAGACAATTATGGCCATTTTTGTTATTATAATTGATGCATTATGTTTGGAAAATAATTTCTCAATGAATTACTTTTTTTCAAATAGTTACTTTTTCTTCCCCCTCATAATGTTCCTTGAATATCCGTGTGGTTGAGAATAACCAGACAAGTAGCTGCAGCAGGAATCAAGTTGTGCAATTCAAACACACTAGATATTTTGATATGGTTGATCTGTAGAGCACATTTTGAGAAATTAGGAGTGTAGAAACTCAAACTAGGGTTTCAAGATCATCCAGTGAAGTTAAAGGAAGTGTTTAAAATTTTTCTTCATGTCCATGGTAAATATTGAGCTCCCCAATATAACATATTGTTTCTCTTAATGCTGATTGCACTGACCATAGTGTTTTATGGATCTCTGCATATGAGAACTGTCTATTCAGTTCCTTTGCCCATTTGTGTATTGGGTTATTTGTTTTTTTGGGAGTTTTTTTTCTTGAGTTCTTTATAAATTCTAGTAATTAGACCTTTATCTGATGTATAAAATGTGAAGATTTTGTCCCATTCCATGGGGGTTTCCTTGACTCTGTTAATTGTTTCTTTTGCTGTGCAGAAGCTTTTTAATTTCATGTGATCCCATTTATCTATTCTTGTTGCAATTTCTTGAGCAATTGGAGTCCTATTAAGGAAATACTTTGCTATGCCTATGTGATGGAGTGTATTGCCTATCTTGCTTTCTATAAGTTTTAAAGTTTCTGGTTTTATGTTGAGATCTTTTATCCATTTTGAGTTAACTCTCATGTATATTGAGAGATGCGGGTCCACTTTCATTTTTCTGCATGTGGATGACCATGTTTCCCAGCACCATTTGTTGAAGAGGCTGTCCTTTTTCCAGTTTACTTGCTTTGCACCTTTGTCGAAAATAAGGTGGCTATAGGTGTGTTGAGGTATATCTGGGTCTTCTATTCTGTTCCAGATATCTTCTGGCCTATTTTTGTGCCAGTACCAAGCTGTATGTGTAACCACTGCCCTGTAGTATAGTTTGAAGTCAGGGATTGTGATTCCATGTGCATTAGATTTGCAGCTTAAAAGTGTTTTGCCTATACATGGTCTTTTGTGGTTCCATATGAATTTTTGGACCATTTTTTCTATTTTTGTAAAGTCAGTCAGTGGAATTTTAATGGGTATTGCATTAAATCTATAGATTGCTTTTGGCAGGATAGCCATTTTTACTATATTAATTCTGCCTATCTAGGAGCAGGGGAGGTCTTTCCATTTTTCAGTGTCCTCTGCTATTTCTTTCTTTAGTGTTTTGAAATTTTCCTTGTAGAGATCTGAAGGGTCTTTGGTTAGATTGATTCCAGGTTATTTAATTTTCTGGTGGGCTATCATGAACGGTATTTTTCCTGAAATTTCCTTTTCTTCCTGTTTGGAATTGGTGTAAAGAAAAGCTATTGATTTTTGTGTGTTAATTTTGTAGCCTGCGACTTTGCTGAAGGAGTCAATTAGATCCAGAAGTTTTCTGGTTGAGGTTTTGGGGTCTTTCAGGTACAAAATCATATCATCTGCAAATAAGGATAATTTGACCTCTTCCTTGCCAATCTGTATCCCTTTGATTTCTTTCTCTTGTCTGATTGCCCTGGCCAGGACTTCAATTACTATGTTAAATAGAATAAGAGAGAGAGGACATCCTTGTCTTGTTCCAGATATAAGAGGAAATGGTTTCAGTTTTTCTCTATTTAATATAATGTTGGCTGTAGGTTTGTCATAAATGGCTCTTATGAAATTAAGGTATTTGCCTGTTATACCTATCTTCTCCAGTGTTTTTATCATGAAAAGGTGTTGAACTTTGTCCAAGGCCTTTTCAGCATCAATTAAGATAATCATGTGGTTTTTGTTTGCCAGTTTCTTGATATGCTGGATTACATTAATTGATTTCCATATGTTAAACCAGCCTTGCATCTGTGGTATAAATCCCAATTGGTCATGGTGGGTAATCTTTTTTATATGCTGCTGGATTCTGTTTGCTAGAATTTTATTAAATATTTTTGCATCTAGATTCATAAGGGAGATGCGTCTGTAATTCTCTATCTTAGATGAATCTTTTCCTGGTTTAGGTATCAGGGTGATGGTAGCTTCATAGAATGACTTTGGGAGTGTTCCCTCCTTTTCTATTTTTTGGGAAAATTTGAGGAAGACAGGCATTATATCTTCTTTAAAAGTTTGGTAAAATTCTTCTCTGAATCCATCAGGACCTGGGCTCTTCTTTGTTTGGAGACTTTTAATTACCTTTTCTATTTCCGTATATGTAATGGGCTTGTTTAAGTCAGTTATGTCT
This sequence comes from Pedetes capensis, assembly GCA_007922755.1. Lineage (NCBI taxonomy): Eukaryota > Metazoa > Chordata > Mammalia > Rodentia > Pedetidae > Pedetes > Pedetes capensis. The sequence continues at coordinate 40,334 of VMDO01017920.1, forward strand.
TCTGGGGATAGTTTTGGTAGGTCATACGTGTTAATAAATTTGTCCATTTCTTCTGCATTTTCACATTTTTGGGAATACAGTCTCTCATAGTAATCCCTGACAATTTTCTGTATTTCGTTGGAGTCGGTGGTTATGGATCCGTTGTCTTTCATAATCCATACCATGTTGGATTTTTCCTTTTTCTTTTTGATGAGGTTGGCCAGATGGGTGTCTATTTTATTAATCTTTTCAAAGAACCAGCTCTTAGTCTTATTAATTTTTTGAATTATCTCTTTGGATTCTAATTGAGATATTTCTCCCTTTATTTTTGTAATTTCCTTCTGGGTGTTCCTTTTAGGCTTGATTTTTTTGTTGGTTTTCTATTGTCTTAAGATGCATCATTAGGTCATTTATTTGGCTCCTCTTTATTTTATTGATGAAGGCACTTAATGCTATAAACTTCCCTCTTAAAACTGCCTTTCTTGTATCCCATATGTTTTGGTATGATGTGTTTTCATCATCATTTGATTGTAGGAGTTTTTTAAATTCCAATTTGATTTCCTCAACAATCCATGGGTCATTCAGCTATGTATTATTCAGTCTCTAAGAGTTTGTAAAGTTTCTGGAATTATTCTTGCTCTTGAGCTCCAATTTTATCCCATTGTGATCTGATAAGGAACAGGGGATAATTTCTAATTTTTTGTGTTTGTTGATGGAGTTCTTGTGGACTAGCATATGATCTATCTTAGAAAATGTTCCATTTCTGTGGGGCGTGCCTCCTGGTCCGGCCTGGAGGTTTGGATGTGCTGTGCCACCGTGCACACAGATACTAAACACAATTCACTCGGGACCCTCAGGTGAGGGGCGCAGACTCCTGTGGCCCCTGGGACCCTGGCAGAGATGGGAGAAAGGAAAAGCCTCAGGCGCTTTTGCCTTCCAGGGGCAAACACCTGTGTTGGTCATCTCGGTGGTCAGGAGGAGACAGCTGTTGCTTCATCAGTGGTCAGACGGAGAGCAGGTTCTATTCCTTGTTGATGATTGTGACCGCAGAGCGTTTTTTCCTCATCAAAGGTCCAGGGGAGAGCAGCGGGAGAGGCGTTTTCTCATTGGTGGTCTGGGCAGGGACTGGCAAGAAGGCACAGAAAGGGTGCCAAAAAAGGTCGAGCTGCCGCAGTGCAGCTCTTTATGTAGCTCGCCCATGGAATGGCCTGAGCCAATCAGTTTTCAGTCCAGTTGTCCAATCAGGAAGGGTTTTGTACAAATGTGCAACCAAGTTACTTTCATTTTCGCTAGATTTCTAACTTACAAACCAGATATTCAAACACCATTTTCCCAGTTTGGGAGTTTTTGCCAATTTCCTCCCAATTTTTCCCAACACATTTCTAGCCAAACAGAATGTGTATTCCTCATGATATGGATGAAATATTCTTTATACATCTGTGAGATGCAACTGGTTTAGAGTGGGGATTAGATTTGACATTTCTCTGTTGATTTTTCATTTTGATGACCTTTCTCTTGACAAAAGTGGGGTATTGAAGTCTCCCATAATTATTGATTCTGGTCCAATAAAGTTCTTTATATTTCATAAAGTTTGTCTTACAAAGCTAGGTGCCCCTATGTTTGGGCCATAAATATTAAGGAGTGTCATTGATTCTTGATCAATTGTTCCTTGTATTAAAATGTAATGTCCTCCTTTGTCTCTTCTAATTAGTTTTGGAATGAAATTTAATGTATCTGAAATTAGTATTACAACACTCGCTTTCTTTTGTTCCCCCTCTGCTAGGTATACATTTTTCCAGCCCTTAACTCTCAGTTTATTCAGTCTTTGTGAGTTAGATGAGTTTCTTCAATATCACATATTGATGGTTTGTGTTTTTTCATCCAATTAGGCAGTCTCTGTCTCTTAATTGGTGAGTTAAGACCAATTACATTAATAGTGATTATTGAGAAGCATTTATTGTTTTATATGCCCAATCATTACCTGTTACTGATTTAGGAATCATGTTTGCTTTGGTCCTTTCTTGGGTTGCACTCATTTCAGCTAACCAGTTCTTTGTTTTCCTTTATAGGATTGTCTTCACTCTCCTGGATGTGGTAGTTGATTTACAATCCTCTCCAGTGCTGGTTTGGTGGTTGCATATCGTTTAAAAACATCAATGTCATTAAATGTCTTATACTCCTCATCTATTTTCAAAGATAATTTTGCTGGATATATTAGTCTTGGTTGGAGATTGTTTTTTTTTTTTTTAGGATTTGAATCACCTGTGTCCATTCCTTTCTAGCTTTTAATGCTGATATGGAGAATTCTGCAGTAATTTTAATAGGTTTTGCTTTATACGTAATAAGGGATTTCTGTCTTGCTGCTTACAGGATAGCTTCCCTGGTCTCTCATGACAGCATGCAAGCGACGGCGTGTCTTGAGGATGATCTACTTAAGTCCGCCTACAAAGGAGTGCTCAATGTCTCAGTGTTGTATATATCAATTTCCTGTACTATCTTTGGGAAGTTTTCCTTCAGGATATCCTTTACTAGATTTTGAAGGCCTCCAGTGGATCTTTCTTCTCCTTCAGGGAAGCCCTGAATTCTTAAGTTTCATTTTTTCATTCTATCTGAGTTCTCCTGGAAATCTTTTTTTAATACCTTTATCATTGACTCCATTTCTGACTGTTTGTATTTAAGTTCATTTATGGCATCTTCAGAATCAGAAATCCTCAGCTCAGATTCATCCAATCTCAACGAGAAGGATTCTTTAGCTGAGTTCAATTCAGTTAACGTGGATTGAGTTTCAAGGAGAGCTGCTTGGTTTTTCCTTATCATTTCTAACTGGGATGATAGAACGGATTCCAAGTGAGATACCTTCTTTTCAAGGATTTCCAGGGTGCTTGTGGTATTCATTTTAATTTCTCTTAGCATGTTTATAACCATGACTCTTAATTCCGAATCAGAGATCTCTAAGAATTGAGAGTCCTTGGAGTTATTTGTTGGGTGGCTTTGCTCTGTGGGGCCTTCAGATCCATCCTGCCCCTTTGTGTTTTTTGAAGGTTTACTTTGTTTTCCCATAATATGTTCAGGGAAGTAGAATTCGTCTCTCCTGAGAGCGCAGAACTTCTCTGTCTGTTATTCTTTTGAGATTGTGTGGTGCTGAAACTCTAGTGCTTATTTGAGCTTATAAACTGGGTATATTCTCAGCTTTTTGGTCTGTGTGGTTCTCTCTTTAGTCCACCAGCCCAACTCCAAAGAGGCTAAGGGCTAGGGACGTGATAGATTTTGTTTCTCCTCTGTAGGGTTTGAAAGGGGGGATCTGGTGACAGAAGAGGGGGAAAGAGGAGGTAGAGGACAGAGGCTAATAGAAATAACTG
>VMDO01017921.1:0-43554 GCA_007922755.1 Pedetes capensis
ATTTTTTCTTCACTTCCTTAAGCTTGAGAAACACAGAGCGTGTTCTTCCCTTTTGGTTTTCTGCCTCCAGCTCCTTGCACATGTCATTATAATATTTGTTTTTGTCTTCTCGAGCTGCCTTCTGAAATCTTCTGTTTAGTTCCTTAACTTCATCATGTCTTCCTTTTGCTTTAGCTGCTCGACATTCGAGGGCAAGGTCCAGTGTCTCTTTTGACATATAATTTGGTCTTTTCTTTTATTCTTGTCTTTTTAAGAACTTTTTGCTTCCTTCTTGAATGATATCTTTTATGTCATGCCACAACTCTTCTGGTCTCCTGTCATTTGTGTCTAATGCATTAAACCTGTTTTTGAGGTGGTCTCTGAACTCAGGTGGGATATACTCAAGGTCATACCATGGCTCTTGTATACTTGTTCTAATTTTCTTCAGCTTCAGTTTGAACTTGCACATGAGAAGTTGATGGTCTGATGCACAGTCAGCACCTGGTCTTGTTTTGACATTTTGTACAGAGCTTTTCCATCATCTCTTTGCACATATGTAGTCAATTTGATTTCTGTATGTTCCATCTGGTGAAGTCCATGTGTATAGTCTCCGTTTATGATGTTGAAAAAATGTATTTGCAAAGAAAAGGTCATTGGTCTGACAAAATTCTATCATGTGATCTCCAGCTTCGTTTCTGTCACCAAGCCCCTATTTTCCAACTACTGAGCCTTCTTCTTTGTTTCCAACCTTTGCGTTCCAGTCACCATTGATTATCAGTATGTCTTGATTGCATGTTTGATCTATTTCAGATTGCAGAAGCTAATAGAAGTCTTCCCTTTCTTCATTCGTGGCCTTAGTGGTGGGTGCATAAATTTGAATAATAGTCATATTAACTGGCCTTCCTTATAGGCATATGGATATTATTCTATCACTGACAATATTGTATTTCATGACAGATCTTGAAATGTCTTTTTTGATGATGAATGCAACCCCATTTCTCTTTAGTTTATCATTCCCAGCATAGTAGACCATATGATTGTCTGACTCAAAATGGCCTATGCCGGTCCATTTTAGCTCACTGATGCCTAGAATGTCAATGTTTATGCGCTCCATTTCTCTTCTAACGATTTCTAATGTTCCTAGATTCATACTACGTGCATTCCATGTTCCAATTATTAATGGATGTTTACAGTTGTTCCTCCTCATTTTGAGTCGTGCCACATCAGCAAGTTGAGCACCCTGGGGTTTTACTCCATTTCCATCATCACGGTAGACTCTACTTGGAGGAGGCAACTCTTCCCCAGTAGTCTTTTGAGTGCCTTCCAACCTGGGGGCCTCATCTTCCGGCACTATATCTGACAGTGTCTCTTTGCTATTCATAGGGTTTTCAATGGCTAGTTGTTTCGGGAGTGGCTCGCCAGGTCCTACTCCCTAGTCTGTCTTAGTCTGGAAGCTCAGCTGAAAACCTGTCCACCATGGGTAACCTTGCTCATGTCTGAGGTTACAGTGGCAGATCTCTCAGCCTCATCGTAACACGCAAGCCCCCACGGCAAACTGACAGACATGTGGAGGCTCTGATGGTAAAATAATTAATACAAGGATGCATATATAGCATAAGAAAAAGAGAAGGAGAAGAGAAAGAGGGAAAAGAGTAAAACAAGAAAGGAAGAAAAATAAAAGTAAAAAAAGAAAATAAAAATAAAAAAATAAAAAACCTCACGCATACACTCTCCCACCCACATATAAAATCGCTTGTAGTCAGGTGGGGTGGTATACACCTGCAATCCCAGCGGCTTGGCGGGCAGAGGCAGGAGGATCGCAAGCCCAAGATCACAGGCAGCTTGCGCAACTCACCGAGACCCTGTCTCAAAAGGTAAAAAAAATATGGGCTGGAGGCGCAGCATGGTGGTCCAGCACCTACAAAGAGAATAGGCGCAACACCCTGGTTTCAAACCCCCATACAAAACAATAAAAACAAACAAACAACAACAACAACAACAACAAAAACCCAAGAAACAAAAACCAAAATCAAAACAAAAACAAAAACAAAACCGTGCATACACACTCACACACACATATAAAACACTTCTAGTCAGGTGCGGCCTACATACAACAGGCAAAACACTATTGTCAGTGCTTCTCTGCTGTTCATAGGGTTTTCAATGGGGGATTGTGTTTGGGAAGTGGGTTGCCGGATCCTTCTCCCAAGCCTACAGAACCTGGTGTTCCCAGGCGGTCTCCCATCCAAGTACTAACCAGGCCCGACCCTGCTTAGCTTCCGAGATCTGACGGGATTGGATGCCACAGGACTACAGCTGCAGGCCTGAACAGGTGTCCAGTGACGCCTAATCAGGGCACCTTTTCCCATTCTAGTGACCACCAGAGGTTGTCTGTGCGGCTTTCAGGAACTGCCAACTCTGGGGATTCCACACCAAGTGTCATCTAGTGCCCAGCCCCAACCCCACGCAAGGCTGCCTGTCCCCAGCTCTGGGTCTCCTGTCCCTGCTCTGTTCCGCGGGGGACCCTGCCATTGGCTGCCATGGAGGTGGGGTCTCCTGTCCCTCGCCCTCCCCACAGAGAGGTGCAGGCCCTGCTCCCACACCTGCACTTGGACACCAGGTGCTCTTGCCAGGGGCGTCCTCTCTGCCCCCTCCCCAGCCGCTAACCCCAGCCGCCAGCCCCTCTGCGGGGATGGGGACCCTCTGTCCCTCCCCCCATCACAGGTGGCGTGGACAGTGCTGGCCTCCTGTGGGGAAAGAATTGGAGGTGTTTTCTTTGAGCCTTTGAATGTGTCCTGGAAGGGGAAGGGAGCCCACCACCCCCAAACCTCTCCCCAGCACCCTTTATTGACCCCCTGGCCTCAGGGAGCCTTGTGCAGCCTGGAACCGCTGTGGTGGCCCTCAGGCTCCAGTTGGTTCTTCAGCAGCCTAGTCCATGTGCACGGCTCACGTACTCAGGCTCCCTGTCACCCCACGGTCTTGGAACTGTTCCTTCTGTTCACCAACATCCAGTGAGATCTCCAGGGCACCCCCGTTTCCAGGGCCGTGGGATCAGCACAGAGGCAGGCTGAGCTTCCTTCCTGTGGTGTCCATACTGTGTGCCAGCTGGGCAATCTACACGACGCTTTGCTACTTGCTTTTTGCCTGCAAACACACCCCTGTGGCCTCCCATCGCGTCTGATCTAGGAAACTAAGCAGGGTTGGGCCTGGTTAGTCCTTGGATGGGAGACCGCCTGGGAATACCAGGTGCTGTAGGCTTGGAAGACAGACCCAGCAACCCACTCCCAAAAATCAATCCACCATTGAAAGCCCTACCAATAGCAGAGAAGCACTGACAACAGTGTTTTTTTGCCTGTTGTACATATGGTCTCTATGAGTCAAACATTGACTCCCTGGCACCAACTACTTGCTTTTTATCCTTTTTTTCTTTTTCCAGCCAAGATGGATCATTGGATCATGTTTACTTTGCTTTATGTAGTGAGTGAAGATATGCACATTAATGGCTACTAGGAAAAGAAAGACTTTAACAATTTAGACATTTTGCATTAAATACCATATATACAAATCTTGTAAATGTGTGGAATTAATTTTCTATTTGATTTAGAAATTTAGGATGTTAGTTTCCCCTGTAGTATGCAATAATTTACAAGTGTGAAAATGTAAAAATTTCATTTCTAAAAGCAATTAACTTTCACTGAATTAGATGTTCATATGGACTCTTAGAAAAGGCTATCATTGAGTGAAGCAATGCAATTTCTATGTTGTCTAAAACAGTAGCTTTAACTTCTGTGTCATAAAATACATAACTAATTTCGAAGCAAATGCCCTTTTGCAAAACAATGTTTTATGTAATTCAAGAGACCCTTGTAGTAATGTGACCATTCTGCCTCACCCTTGAGAAAGTTAGACTAGAGAGAAGCAGGCCTCCAAGACTCTACCTAAGGTAATTTATAAACTTAAATATTTGAGGTATGAAAATACAACCTCTAGAAAAATAAAACAGAAAGCTATTTCCACCCTCTGAGGAATGCAAAACGTGCTGAAGGTACAATAAGAAAGAGTGATAAGAAACAATCGATAAACAGGGTCTCACTGACTTGAGACCTTCTACTTAACAAAATACACCATTAATAGAGTCAAAAGTCAAGCCACAGATTAGAGGAATACAGCTAAGGTTTTATATCTGGAATATATAAAGAACTACTAGGTACTGGAATGGGCTGGGATTTAGCTCAGTTGGTAGAGCACTGTGCTGCAGTCTCTGAGGTCCCGAGTTCAATTCCCAGCACCACATAAATGGGAGAAGGATGTGGCAATCCACTCCCAAGGCAATCCCAAAACAGTCAGCCATTGAAAACCCTATGAGGGTCGCTATGAGTCGGACACCAACTCAACAGCACCTAACAACAACAACAACAACAACAACAACAACAACAGGTATTGGAATGGCCTGCAGCCATAGCCCTGTGGCATCCGATCCCGTCAGATCTCAGAAGCTAAGCAGGGTCATGCCTGGCTAGTACTTGGATGGGAGACCGCTTGGGAACATCAGGTGCTGTAGGCTTGGGAGACGGACCCAGCAACCTACTCCCCAAAATAATCAGCCATTGAAAACCCTATGAATAGCAGAGAAGCACTGACAATAGTGTTTTGCCTGTTGTAAGGAGGGTCACCATAAGTAAGATACTGACTCAACGGCACCTAACAACAATAAGGTGTCGGAATAGAGTAAAGCACTGGGAAACTCCATTTGCTCATGGGCATGACTCAAAATAAGGAGGACCAACTGCAAACATCCACTAATAATTGGAATGTGGAATGTACATAGTATGAATCTAGGAAAATTAGAAATCACCAGAAGGGAAGTGGAATATATCAACATCCACATTCTAGGTATCAGTGAGCTAAAATGGACTGGCATGGGCCATTTGGAATCAGATGGTCACATGGTCTACTATGCTGGAAACGACAGATTAAAGAGAAATGGGGTTTCATTCATCATCAAAACAAGACATCAAAAGATCTTTCCTGATGTATAGTGCTGTCAGTGGTAGAATAATATCCATATGCCTACCAGGAAGGCCAGTTAATATGACTATTATTCAAATTTATGTACCCACCAGTAAGGCTACAAATGAAGATAGGGCAGATTTTTACTAACATCTACAATCTAAAATAGATCAAATATGCAATAAAAACGTACTGATAATTACTGGTGACTGGAATGCAAAAGTTAGAAACCAAAAAGAAGCCTCAATAAATGGAAAATATGGCCTTGGTGATGGAAACGATGCTGGAAATTGAATGATAGAATTTGGTCACACTAATGATCATTTCATTGCAAATGCATTCTTTCATTGGTGTAAATGGTGACTATACACATGGAATTGACCACATGGGACATACAGGAACCCAATTGACCACATTTGTGGAAAGAGATGATGGAAAAACTCAATATCAAATGTCAGAATGAGACAAGGTGCTGATTATGGATCAGACCATCAACTGCTCATATGGAGGTTCAAACTAAAACTGAAGAAAAGTAGAACAAGTTAAAGCCAAGGTAGAACTTGATTATGTGCTACCTGAATTCAAAGAACACCTCAAGAATAGGTTTGATGCGTTAGATACTAATGATAGAAGACAAGACAATTGTGGCATGACATCAAAGACAACATTCAGTAGGAAAGCAAAAGGTTATTTAAAAGACTGGAAAAAAGAAAAGACCAAATTACTTACCCTTGAACGTTGAGCAGCTAAAGTAAAAGAAAGACATAATGAAGTTAAGGAACTAAATAGAAGATCCCTAAGGGCAGCTTGGGCTGGGATTTAGCTCAGTGGGTAGAGCACTGCACTGCAGTCTCTGAGGCCCCGAGTTCAATTCCAAGCACCGCAAAAATGGGAGAAGGGCCTGGCAATCCACTCCCAAGGCAATCCCGAAGCACTCAGCCATTGAAAACCCTATGAGGGTCGCTATGAGTCGGATACCGACTCGATGGCACCTAACAACAACAAGGGCAGCTTAAGAAGACAAAATCAAATATTATAAGGACATGAGCAAAGAGCTGGAGATAGAAAATCAAAAGGGAAGAACATGCTCTGTTTTCCTCAAGCTTAAAGAATTGAAGGAAAACGTCAAGCCTCAAGTGGTAATAGTAAAGGATTCTACAGAGAATATATTAAACAACACAGGAAATATCAAAAGAAGATGGAAGGAGTACACAGAATCATTATAGTAAAAATAATTGATGGATGATCAACCATTTCAAGAGGTTGCATATCATCAGGAACCAATGGTACTAAAGGAAGAAGTAGAAATGTCCTTGAAGGAATTGAATACAAAGCTCCAGGAATTAATGGAATACCAATAAAGATGTTTCAACAAACAGATGCAGCACTGGAGGTATGAACTTGTTTATACCAAGAGATTTGGAAAACAGCTACCTGGCCAAATGACTGGAAGAGATCCATAGTTGTGCCTATTCCCAAGAAAAGCGATCCAATTGAATATGGAAATTATTGAATGATATCATTAATATTGCATGCAAGCAAAATTTTGCTAAAGATCATACAAAAGCAACTGCAGCAGAATATAGACAGGGAACTGCCTGAAAAATCAAGCCAGCTTCACAAGAGGGCATGAACCTGGGACATCATTGCTGATGTCAGATGGATATTAGCTGAAAGCAGAGAATATCATAAAGATGTCCATGTTTTATTGACTATGCAAAGGCATTTGACTATGTGGATCATAACAAATTATGGATAACATTGTAAGGAATAAGAATACTAGACTACTTAATTGTACTCATGAGGAATGTGTACATGGACCAATCGGCAGTCATTCAAAAAGAGCAAGGAAACATTGCCTGGTTTAAAGTTAAGAAAGGCGTGCTTCAGGGCTGTATCCTTTCAACATACCTCTTCAATCTCTGTGCTAAGCAAATAATCCAAGAAACTGGACTTCATGAAGAAGAATGTGGCACTGTGATTGCAGAAAGCCTCATTAACAACCTGTGTTATGCAGATGACATAACTCTGCTTATTGAAAGTAAAGATTTGAAATATTTACTTATGAAGATCAAAGAACACAGCCTTCGGCATTGATTGCACCTCAACACCAACAGAACAAAAGTCCTCACAATTGAGTGAGTATGCAACTTCATGATAAATGAAGTAATGATTGAGGTTGTTCAAGATTTTTACTTGGTTCTACAATCAAAACCCACAGATGCAGCACTCAAAAAATCAAAAGACCCATTGTATTGGAAAAAATTGTTTCAAAAGACCTCTTTAAAGTGTTGAAAGTAAAGATGTCACATTGAAGATGAAGGTGAGCCTGACTCATGCCATGGTATTTTCAGTTGTATCATATGGTTGTGAAAGCTGGACATTGAATAAGGGAGACAGAAGAAGAATTGATACTGGTGATGAATATTGAATATACCATGGACTACAATAAGAACCAACAGATTTTTCCTAGAAGAAGTGCATCCATGGTGCTCCTTGGAAGCAAGGATGGCTTGACTGCATCTTATGTATTTTGGATATGTAGTCAGGAGGGACCAATCCCTGGAGAAGGACATCATGTTTGGGAAAGTGGCAGGTCAATGAAAAAAGGAAAACCCTCAACTACATGGATTGACATAGAGGCTACAACAACGAGGTTAAACATAAGTAAGAATTTACGCCTGGCACAGAACTGGGGAGTGTTTCATTCTATTGTACATAAAGTTGCTGTAAATCAGACCTGACTTGATGGCACCTAACAACAAAAAAATTCCTGGAAAACCCTTTGACAATTTCTTAGGAAGTTAAACATATGCTTACTTTTTGAGCCAGAATTCTTACTCCCAGGTATTCTCCTAAAAGAAAGAATATTTATGTTCACCCAAATTCTTTTACAGCCTGCAGCCATAGCACTGTGGCCTCTGATCTTGTCAGATCTTGGAAGCTAAGCAGGGTCAGACCTGGTTAGTACTTGGATGGGAGACCACCTGGGAACACCAAGTGTTATAGGCTTGGGAGAAGGACCAGGCAACCCACTCTGAAAAAATCAACCTGCCATTGAAAACCCTATGAATAGCAAAAAAGCACTAACAATTGTGTTTCGCCTATTGTACTTTGGGTTGCTCTGAGTCAGACACTGATTCATCAGCACCTAACAACAACAACAAGTTCTTTTACATAAATGTTTATAACTGAATTATCTGTAATCACTCAAACTAACAATCCACGTATCCCACTATGAACCTCAACCCAATCTATAGAACATTTATACACGAATGTCCTGCTCAGTAGTAAAGAGGAACAAAATACAAACACCCATGAATGGAGGAATCCAAAGGGCATTTCCTTCAGTGAAGAAGCCACACCCAAAGGTCCACACGTTCTATGACAGTCAAATGACATTCTGGAAAGGATAAATTGTAGAAGCAAGCCAGTGTTTGTCAGGGGCTAGGTGGATGTAAGAGATTCACTGTGAAAGGATAGAAGTAAACTTTTAGGAATAAAGAAAATGTTCTATATATTGAATATGGTGGTGGGTACATGGCTTTGAATTAAAAAACAAAACAAAACTAGAGAACAGTACTTCCAGTTTAAGATGACAGATTAAAGGATGTCACTGTGTGACAAGGTAAGACAAGAGTCAGAATAGGAAGTTATGGGCTCTTTTTCAAAGAAAAAAATGTATGAAACAGCACAGAAACCACAGAGGCGATTGTGAGATGGCCCCAGGGTGCAGAACAGAGCAGAGCAGCGACAGAGCAGGACACATCCCTAGCTGTGGCTTCCTGTGAGGGAGGGGAAACCCAGCCCTCATCTGAAGAGGTGAGCCCAAGAGCCCTGGCCATCAGCCTGGCAGTCCCACGAGACAAAGCCGCAGTCCTTGAAGGCCTTGGCCTCTTGCAGAGATTTGCTGGGACAGTGGCTCTTCCTGACGCAGGGCCAGGGCACTGGGGAGGCGTCCTCCTTCCTATGCTCTGTGACTCGCAGGGCTTGAGAGGGAACCTGTTGTGTGAGACCGAACTACCTGTGGACCCTGAGAACAAAGAGTTATCACCAATGTGTGCTCCAGTGGCAGTCACAGCGAGGGGGAAGGAGGGACTACACTTGATGAGAGGGTCAGGCAGCAAAAGGCTCCAGAAAGTCGCTCAGAAGGCAGCCCCATCCCCTGGGGAGAGAAGAGGACTCCATCTCCTGAGGGGAACTCCACAGACTGTCAGCTCTGAGCCGTGATCAGATGAAACAACTCCATCCTCAACCACCGCCTCCCCCTAACAGACTCAATATTGTTGTTGTTGTTAGGTGCCATCGAGTAGGTGTCCGACTCATAGCGACCCTACGTACAACAGGCAAAACACTATTGTCAGTGCTTCTCTGTTATTCATCAGGTTTTCAATAGCTGATTGTTCTTTGGGAGTGGGTTGGCGGGTCCATCTCCCAAGCCTACAGCACCTGGTGTTCCCAGGCAGTCTCCTATCCAAGTACTAACCAGGCCTGACCCTGCTTGGCTTTTGAGATCTGATGGGATCGGATGCCATGGTGGTACGACTACAGGGTACAGACTTCAATGTTAGAGACCATAGAAAGAAGCTGCTCTAGTACTTTCCTCCTCCTCCTCCTCTTCTTCCTCCTCCTTTTCCTCCCCTTCCTTCCTTCTTCCTCCTCCTCCTCCTCCCCCTCCTCCTTCCCTTCCTCCTCCTCCTCCTCCTCCTCCTCCTCCTCCTCCTCGTCCTCCTTGTTCTTCCTGATGTACTGGGGATTAAACTCAGGGCTTTGCATGGGGTAAGTGCTGCATTACTGTGCAGTATCCCCAGCATTTCCTATTCTTTCTTGGAGACGGGATCTCAATGAATTGCACAGCTGCCTCTGGTCTGAGGTTCCTATAATAGAAGTTAGAGACAAACAGCCTCTTCAGGTAACGGTGCTGAGGGGACAGGATATCCTAACACAGAAAACTGAAATTAGAGACCTCTCTCTCACCTTGTAAAAAATAAGTTTACAATGGACCAAAGACTTTAAGACCTGAAACTTTGAAACTCCTAGAGGAAAACAGGGGAAACACTTCAAGACACAGACATAGGCAAGGACTTTCTGACTAGGCTCCCAATAGTGCAGGAAACAATAGCAAGAATTGACAAATGGGATTGCATGAAATTAAAAAGCTTTTGCATAGCAAAGAACACAATTATCAGAGTGAAGAGACAGCCTACAAAATGGGAGAAAATCTTTGCCAGCTATACATCAGACAGGGGATGAATATCTAGAATATATAAAGAGCTCAAAAAATTAAACACTAAAAAGCCAAAATATTCAGTTAAAAAATGAGCAAAATATCTGAATAGAGACTTCTCAAAAGAAGAAATGCAAATGACCAGAAATCACATGAAAAAAATGTTCAGCCTCTTTAGCCATCAGAGAAATGCAAATCAAAACTCCATTGAGACACCATCTTACCCCAGTCAGAATGGCTACCATCAACAAAACAAACAACAACAAAGGCTGCTGAGGACATCGGGAAAAAGGAACTCTACTACGCTGTGTTAGGAATGCAGGTCTGTACAGCCACTGTGGAAATCAGTATGGAGGTTCCTCAAAAAACTTAGACAAGACCTATTATATGACTTGGCCATACCACTCCTGGGTATATAGCCAAAGGAGCTTGGGTCAATACACCACAGAGATACCTGCTTATCCGTGTTTATTGCGGCATTATTTACAATAGCCACTTTATGGAATCAACATACACATATGCGTTCACCAACAGATGAGTGGATAAGGAAATTGTGGTATATATACACCATGGAGTTTTATTCCCTTCTCTGTCAAAGTCTGTCTTTCCTCCTCCAACTTGTGTTAAGGGAGCTGAAAGAAATCCACGGTCTAGACACTTTCTAGGATTGCCGGACATCAGTTCTTCGGTGATTTTGGCTTAATTCCACTTTTCCTTAGATACTCATGTTGTCCTTCATATAAACTAGAAAAGGAAATCTCTAGCAATCAATAGGAATGCCCTTGAGAGGTAACTACATCCCACAATTCTAAATAATCTGGTTAAGAATATGAAAACTCTTAAGGAAATAGCAGAGAATGCTTGTATCTCTTCTGTTAGAAACTGCAAAGCAACTTGGCATTCTAGGAAAAAACACAGAAGAAAATAATGGCCCCATGTTCGCAGAAAGCTTAAAGCCCGCACTTTGAAGGCAGCGTGCTGGTGCAAGGCTGCTGGCCCTCACATCTAGCCGTGTGCTCATGGTGAGCTGTGCTCCTTCCTCAGGCCTCTTTTGTCCTCATCTGTAAATAGGGCCAACAACATTACCAAATTACGGGCGGGAAGCAAAGGGAAATGCTGTGTCTGAATGAAATTTCCCATCTTCCCCTGCAGACAGTGAAGGGACATCGTCAGAAATTAATAAGTAAACAGTGGCCAAGGCATCTGGGATTCAGCTCAGTTGGTAGAGCGTTGCGCTGCAGTCTCTGAGGTCCCCAAGTTCAATCCCCAGCACCGCAAAAATAGGAGAAGGGCCTGGCAATCCACTCCCAAGGCAATCCCGAAACAACCATTGAAAACCCTATGAGGGTCGCTATGAGTCGGATACCAACTCGACGGCACCCAACAACAACAACAACAACAAGGCATCTGTGTTCATGACAAGCACCACGACTGGGCGCACGCGTAAACAACAGACACTCACTTCTCCCAGGCCTGGAGGCTGGGTGCCCACGCCCAAGTTGTCACCGCTCTGGTCCTGCTGAGGACTCACTTTCTGCCTTGCCGAAGGCCACCTTCCCTCTGTCCACTCTCATGAGCACACAGAGGGCAGGTGGCGGGGGAGGTGCTGTGGTCTATTCCACTTCTTATAAGACCACTAATCCCATCCTGGGATCCCCAGACTCCAGGCCTTGCCTCAGCCCGCTACCTCCCAAGGAACCTGCCTCCAGGTACGCTCCAGCTGAGGGTTACAGCTGCAAGGCAGGAACTCAGGTGGGGCGGGGGGTGGCGCGTGGCAAACACTCTGTCATTGACATCTAATTTAAATTATGATGTCATCCAGCAGAAGTACTGAACAGAGTATGATTTGGACGGGAATGGAAAATAGAAAAAGATGCTTATTTTTCAGACTGATTTACTAATGTATTGTTAGAATTATTATTTTATCACGTGCCTATATTACTTTAGCCTACAGCCGTACCACTGTGGCGTCCAATCCCATCAGATCTCAGAAGCTAAGCAGGGTCAGGTCTGGTTAGTACCTGGATGGGAGGCTGCCTGGGAACACCAGGTGCTGTAGGTTTGAGAGAAGGGCCCGGCAACCCACTCCCAACAATTTGCCATTGAAAACCCTATGAATAGCAGAGAAGCAGTAACAATACTATTTCGCCTATTGTACATAGGGTTGCTATGAGTCAGATACCAACTGGAAAGCACCTAACAACACAACAACAACAACATATTACTTTATAAACAAAAAAGAAGCATACACTAGAAGCACCTACACACTGAATATTTGTACTATGAAAGTAATATCTTTCTCTCTAGGATTACTTTTCTGGATTAAAAGGAAGACATGGGAGGACCATTTCTGAAATCATTGTGGAAATACATTTTACATGAGCAAAGAAGGAAAAAAATAGCTGTGTCTTTTTCACGGGGAAACACAGTTCTCAGTGACATTTTCCTTTCATTTTAAACACCATGTTTTCTCCTTAAAGCTTATTTTTTTTAATCTTTAGGTCTTCACAAGGAAAGTAAATGAGAATATTGCCATAATTGAGATATAAGAAAACTTCAAACACAGAGGTTGTTCTTTACGATTCCTGAGGGGAAAATCTGATAGCTGTTTAGAATGAGGATCTGAATAACCATGATGGATTGTACGGCTTTAAAAATAATTTGTTGGTGGCTGTTGGAGTTTAAACCAGTAACTCCTTGCTTCTTTGTGAGGTAAATAGCTTTTCTGACTTCCAAATTGCAAGGACAACTTAGGGTCAAGATCAGGTGTCTGGCGGATGCGAAATAAACAACTGTCAGCCTGGCAGAAGAATGGCATGCACCTGCCCCAGATACTGACACAACCACCTATTTCTGGAAGCATTTGGACTCCAGGGAGTCCTCAAGGGTCCAGAGGCTACTTAGTCAACCAGCCGGTTCTGGAGCTAGTTAATTCTGGAATTCATAATTCAATGCACATCCAGCTGGTGTTTGAAGCCAGGAGATCTTTAAACTGTCTCCGTGTGAGAAACTTTCAGTCCTAGCATTTCTTGGGGAGACAGAAGCATTTCTTTAAAAGCAGAAGGAAAAAGGAGGCCAAGGTGAAACCCTGCTGGCCAAGGTAACAGAAAAACAAGAGGAGAGAAAACAGTGGAAGTGGACTTTCTCCAGCCTACACATGCAGAGGGGCTGGGGCGTCCATTTGGGATGCCCTCCTATGCATGGGGTTGCACTGCAGTTTTGAAAAATTCTCCCTCTCATTCAGCACAGTGCAGAACAAAAGAATTTTTAAAAAATGAACGATGACAGCAATTACTGGTGAAAGCTGTTCAGAATGCGCTATCATTTACCCTCACATTTTATAGGGACAGAGTCACCTTGAACTTGTTGTTGTTGTTAGGTGCCGTCCAGTAGGTATCCAACTCATAGCAACCCTCATAGGGTTTTCAATGGCTGTTTCGGGATTGCCTTGGGAGTGGATTGCCAGGCCCTTCTCCCATTTTTGTGGTGCTGGGAATTGAACTCAGGACCTCAGAGACTGCAGCGCAACACTCTACCAACTGAGCTAAATTCCAGCCCACCTTAAAGTTACCATCATTTAAAAATCTCACTTTTTAACCAACTTGAAGAGTTGCCTGTGCCAGCCGTGCGCAGTAGCCTGCCTTCACGTCTTCCAGTTCTGCAATGTTTTCGAAAGCAGCTTTAGTTCATGAAGCACTATGGCGACATGCTCGCTCTGCCTCTTACATTTGACCTCTGAGGCATTGTGAGAATCGGAAAGTCCCATGGGCACGTAGTTCCCATATGCACAGAGTCCCACGCTTTCCTCATCACAGGAAATCCATAGTCATGTAAGAACCTCAGGGGCAATTAAATGACCAGCAGATGCCTCTGGTAGAGAATCAGAGCAAGAGCCTGGAGTTCTCCGCTTCTCAAACATAGCAACGCTTCCAGCTGATGCAAGTCCAACTGCACAGTGGCCCCCCAGTGCCTCCAATGCAGGGCGAAAGGAAGTTGGCCACCAAGCCATCCCTCTGTGAGAACATTCCAGATACGGCTTAAGAGAGAGAAGAGATAAAAAAGGAATTTCATAAAACCGGAAGGCATTTGTGGGGTCCTGTCTCCTGGCCCCTCATGCCACCAGCCTCCTGTGGATAGCTCTGGTCCACTCATATTTCTGGGGAAGACAGAAATCTTCCCAGTGAGCTCTTAAGAGTGTGAACGTCAGAACTTCAATAGCCACATTATGAGGTAATAAATATAATCCCGATGTGGGTCATTTCTTGAAATATCCATCTTTCCTCTGCTAAAACACTGTGGCGGCTAAAAGGAAATCAAATTGAAGAAGCCCACACACCTCAAAAACACAAAAACTAACCGATGGCTAAAGTTATGTTTTAGTAGAAGAAAAGGACCAAATTGCTAGGAGGCCCTCGGGTTTCATTAAGAGTGTCCATTTCTGGTTTTTGCCGTAGTTTATTACCTCAAGACATGAGTGCACCTGTATCCAACGGGACTTATGGTGCCAACCATTTCCCACTGCATTAGTGACGGAAGCCCATCACCGGTGCCCATTCTGTTGCAGCTTTATCACGTCGCGGTACTCAGAGGGCTGAATGCAATTTAAAACATAAAGCAGAACCATGGTTTCCGCTAAATGAAACCTGCCTTGAAGACTCACGTGAAAGGCGGTGGCAGAATGACACGGGTGGACAGAGGGAGGAAGCAGCCTCCCACGTCCACAGCTGGGTTTCTTGTGGATGGAAATGCAGGGAGGCTGGAAAGCACCCCAGCAGAGTTTCATGGCTACACTGCAAGGCAGATTTGGATAGTCACCCAAAGTTTCAGGTTGGAGACTCTGGGCAGGATGTTGTCATTAAGCTATCTTCCAAATAAATCACTTCAAGGGACTCCATGGGGCCCTCCTGCCCTGTCTTACACTCAGACAGCAAATGTGCTTCTTTCTCCCCTGGCCCCACACAGCCCCGTGCTCTCTGCTGCTCTGCCCCTCCTCTAGGATTTCCCAGTCGGCCTCTCTCCCTGCCTTCTTGGCCCTTCCAAGCAAGCCCTGGAGGCACCGGGGTTTTCTTCCCTGCACCTTGTTGTTGTTGTTGTTAGGTGCCGTCAAGTCGGTATCCGACTCATAGGGACCCTCATAGGGTTTTCAATGGCTGACTGTTTCGGGATTGCCAGGTCCTTCTCCCATTTTTGTGGTGCTGGGAATTGAACTCGAGACCTCAGAGACTGCAGCGCAGCGCTCTACCAACTGAGCTAAGTCCCTGCACCTAGGATCCCTTACAGTCCTCGTTGCCCTCTTGTTTATTGTCGCTCAGCTCATGTAGCTCATGCCGTTGAGGATTCATGACGTCACAGGATGACGGAACGTTCACAGTTGTCACAGAGCTGGAAGTTCAGAGGTCCTGAATTGAAGAGACAGTCTCCTTGGTGTCCCATCATCAGAGTAGGGGCTTTGTGGCCATGAGCACCTTATTTAACTTTTCCGAACTCCAGTTTTCCCATTTCCAAAATGAGGCACAGGTTGTATTAAATGAGATGACACGAGAATACAAGATTATCTCCCTGGAGCAGGTCTTCTGACTTCTTCATTTCTACAGCTCCTCTCTGCTTGCAGACAATGTTGTGCTTCGATCCATTTAGAGCGATTGTTCTGCTGCAGTTTGCTACATATATGTGTCCTCTGTCTGCTGGTGAGTATCTTAAAGATAAGGACTTTGCTGATTTATATCTGCATTTTTCTCCAAGGGAATGAAATAACAAGTAATAAGGACTTGATAACATAGTAAGTCCTTGCATATGTGACAAGAAAATAAATGCACATTATGGAACATAAGAGCCATATATGCATAAGGCATTACTCAGCACAAATAGAAGCCACAGCTAGAGGTCTCCTACCATGATTTATTTTTGCACCTTTATTTTATAAATGAGGGAACAGCAGTAGAGAGATGAAATGACTTTAGTATACTGCATGATTGGTTACTGATGCATTTGTAAAAAGATCCGAGTGTCTCAAATCTCAATTCCCACTCCCCAACATTTCCATCTCTTTATTTGTGTATACTTACTTAGCATGTAGATTATGATTTTTAAAAAATCTGTTGTTGTTAGGTGACATCAAGTTAAATCCAACTTATAAAACCCTCTACGTAACAGAATGAAACACTACCCAATACTGTGCCATGCACATGATCTTTTTATGGTTTGAGCCTATTGCTGCAGCCACTATGCTTCTTTTCATTTTGAGTCATGCCACATCAACAAAAGAAGGTCCCAGGGCTTTCCTCCATTTCCATCACTAAGGTCAACTCTACTTTCAGGAGGCAACTCTTTCCCAGTTGTTTCTTGAATGCCTTCCAGCCTGAGGTGAGGGCCTCATTTTCCAGCACTATATATGACAATGCCTCTCTGCTATTTCTAAAGTTTTCAATGGTTAATCATTTTGGGAATGGGCTGCTGGGTCCTTCTCCCTAGTCTGTATTAATCTAGAAGCTCAGCTGAAATCTGTACACCATGGATGGCCCTACTGGTATCTGAAATACAAGTGGCATAGCTTTCAGCATCATAGAAGCATGCAAACCCTCAGAGTCTGACAAGCTGACAGACATGGGAAAATGTGGTGGAGGTGTTAAACCTAACAATCATGTAATTGATTTCTGTATGAGTATGTTTGAAGAATCTCAACAAGTGTTTAAAAATGGCAGTGATGATGATAGTTGTGATAATGATGTTGGTAAGGAAAGGTATTTTAGGTTATAACAGTTTGGGGCTTTCACCACACTTCCAATATCCACCTAAACTAACAAAAACCATTACAACACATTTACCAGAACAAAGCATAAGATAATCCTTTTCTTTAAAGAAAGACAAGTAGATTAGCAAATTTGAAAATGTGTGTGCTATGGTTCATTGTATTTTATCTTCAAATAGTGTCTACATTGCTTTATAAAACAATCCCTACACTTCTACTTACGGAATTATATTTGGCTGCACTTTGGAAAATTAAGATGGCAGACAGGTAATAGCCACATTTCAATGGGGGAAGAAAATAGTTGGGGAAAACTGTGAAATTCTCTACTCAAGACCACCACAACAAGAGGAGTGGAGTGCAGATTTAATTATTAATTAAAGGGGGATGGGACGAGGACAACTGACCAAATAGTGGAGATTAAAATGATGGAGAAGGGGACAACATGGTGAGGAAATGTTCCATGATCCTCAGCCCCAGCAGGAGGAGGCTTTGGAGGATACACAGCACATTGGAGGGTTTTTGGATGAAGAGAGATCCAGCAGGGCCATCTGTGGTGGGGGGGCAGCTGGTAGGAGATAAGGTAGAGCCACCTGAAAGGGCACACAAAGGAACAGAGATACAATGGGGCCATCCCAATAGATGCAGCTGGTGGGAGGCAAGGTGGATGAAGTAGAGGTCCTTAGGACTTTCCTGGGAAGAGGCAAGGCAACAGAGCCTCACTGTAGGGTCTCAGACTCAGGGACAGTTTTTTTTTCCCCTGGGGAGAGACAGTCACAGCCCTGATCTCTGGAGGTACTGGAATCATGAGCTGGAGGGAAGGAAACTGCAAGGTGGTAAGTTTGGGGAATGGAGAAGAGTGGCTGGTGCTGTTGGATCCCAGAGCCTCAGAAAGCTTGATCAGAATAAGGTGTTTGGGGCCCAGTAGTGCTTGTGATGTGGAGAAGTAGTGCTATGGGTCCGGGGAGCCTAAGACACATGACAGTTTATTTAGGCTGTGGTGTGATTGCGGGCTGGGAATGCAGGGAAAAGGGAGAAACTGAGGGGGAAGTGCTGAATGCAGTGGCTAAAGTGTGAGGTAGGCACCAGACACTGAGGCTGCAAACTATGGGGTTGGAGGGGGGTGACTAGAGAAGCACCAGTGACCCACCATTGCCTAAACTTGCAGGAATGTCTGAAGAGAATCTCTTTACACATGGAGGAGGTAAGACCTAGCATCCAAACCAAATAATGGAAAGACTCAGCAGAGAAACACATGAAAAATGAAAGATCATCCTGGATGGGAAGATCCTATACACCAAAGCCCCTCAACAGATAATTTCAGGGTAACTGGATTCCTGGAGATGCCTGTTGGAGAATTTAAAAGCCTGCTGTATAAATATGCTAAAAGATCTCAGAGACACTACCAGGAGAGCAATTGAATCACTGACAAAAAAGTATCTAATTTGGAAGAAAAATTCTCCAGAGAAACTGAGATCCTAAAGAAGAATCAAGCAGAGGTCCTTGAGAATTCAAGACAAAGCTAATCTACTCAGTATTACTGTGGAATGTTCAGTATACAGACTATGTGAAGCTAAAAACAGAATAGCTGAAGCTAAGGAAAATGTAGAAGGTCTTATTTACTTAGATGCCAAGATAGAAAGATGAAACAGTATGAGCAAGATTTTCAAGAGATATTTGATAAAATGAATAAATGAAACCTATGAATTCAAGGGGTTCACCAAAGAGCTGAAAACAACAAGAGAGGATTAGGAAATTTATTCAAAGAAATATTAGATGAGAACTTCCCAAACTGAAGGCAAGAGCTGGATACTCATATGATTGAAACATTCAGAACCTCAAACAGAGTAGACCAGAAAAGATCCTCCCCATGGCACATTATAATTGGAATGCTAAATCTAGAGAGCAAAGAAACCATTCTAAAAGTTACAAGAGAGAAATGCCAACTAACTTACAAAAACAAACCCTTCAGCATAACACCAGACTTCTTAAAAACAACATTAAAGGAAAGGAAAGCTTGGACAGACATCATCCAAGTCTTGAAAAAGAATAATTGCCAACAAAGGTTACATTACCCAGTGAAGCTATGTTTTAAAATATAAGACATTCCATGATGTTGCCTTGTTTCAATGATTCTCAACCAGCATTGCAGAGGATCCTCAATGAAATAGCACATACAGGGGAGGTAAGACGACTCCAAATACAAGTTCAAAGGAATAAATAACAAACATGAGGCAAACTTAAGAAAAAAATAGGCCAGGTATGAATCAAAAAACAGTAATGAGTACCAAATTGATACAGAATAATAAGCACTTCTCAGTAATTACTCTCAATGTAAATAGTCTTAACTCACCAATCAAGAGACATAGACTGGCCAAATGGATTAGAAAACATAAACCTTTGATATGTGGCATTCAAGAGACTCGTCTCATCCATAAAAGCCATAAATGGCTGAAAATTAAAGGCTGGAAAACAATATACCAAGCATGTGTCAAACAAAACAAAAGCAGGAGTTGCAATACTAATTTTGGACAACTTAGATTTGAATTCCAAACAAATCAGAAGAAACAAAGAAGAACACTACTTATTGGTAAAAGGAACAGTCAACCAGGAACCTATAATGATACTTAATATTTACTCACCAGATACAAGGGAACCTAGATTCATAAAACAAATTTTATTGGAGATAAAGGAACATATCAGGCCAGACACAGTATTTTAGTACCCCACTTTCACCAATAGACAGGTCATCAAATCAAAAAATCGACAAAGAAATGAAAGACTTGAGCAGCACCATAGATCAAATGGATCTTACAGACATCTACACAATATTCCATCCATCAGATGCTGAATACACATTCTTCTCAGCACCACATGGAATTTTTTCTAAGATAGACAACATTTTACTCCACAAAATGTCCTCAACACATACAATAAAATAGAAATCATCCCCTATACTTTATCAGATCACAATGGGATAAAACTAGAATTCAAAAGAAAGAAAACTTCAGAAATGTTAAAAATCATGGAGGCTGAATAATACACTGCTGAATGATCAATGGCTTATGGAAGAAATCAGAGAGGAAATTATTTTCCATAATGAAACAAGGATGAAAATATATCCTATCAAAATTTATAGGATACAGCAAAGGCAGTATTCCCTCTTAGAAAAGAGGGGCATCAATAAGTTAGGACAGGTCCAATTAAATAACTTAGTGACAAATCTTAAGGCACTAGAAAATCAACAACAAGCCAATCCCAAAAGGAGCACTTAGACCAAAATGATTAAGATTAAAACAGAAATATACCAATTAGAATCCAAACAAGTAATTCAAAGAATTAATCAGACTAAGAGCTGGTTCTTCAAAAAATAGGTAAAGTAGGGACACCCTCCAGCCAGTCTCACCAAGAGGAAGAAAGAAGAAACTCAAATTTAAAAAATTAGAGATGAGAATGGGGCCATGACTCCTGATACCAATGAAATTCAGATCATCAGGATATACTTTGGGAAATTGTACTCACTCACACACACACAACAAAAAAAAAATACAGAAGAAATGAAAGTTCTTTAATACATATGAATTACCAAAATTAAGCCTGGAGGACATAAGCAATTTAAAACAATCTGTTACATTCATTGAAATAGAGGCAATAATAAAAAGTCTCCCAACAAAGAAAAGCCCAGGTCCCAATGGGTTCACAGCAGAATTCTCTCAAACCTTCAAAGAAGTAATACCTATTCTCCTCAAACTATTACATAAAGTAGAAAAGGAAGGGGCACTTTGAAACTCATTCTAAGAAGCCAGCATTATGCTGATACCAAAACCGGGCAAGGACACTTCAAAGAAAGAGAACTATAGACCAATTTCCCTGATGAACACAGACACAAAAATCCTTAATAAAATTCTGGTAAGTCAAATTCAGTAACACATAAAAAAGATCATACACCATGATCAAGTGGGATTCATTCCACAGATGCAAGGATGGATCAACATACAAAAATCAATTAATGTAATCCAACATAACAAGAGGGCTTGCAGGAAGAAATCATGTGATCATTGCAATTGATGCTGAGAAGACCTATGACAAAGTACAACTTCCTTTCATGACAAAAGCCCTGGAAAAGATAGGCATAACAAGGAAATACCTCAACATCATAAAGGCCATCTATGACAAACCCACAGCAAATATCATATTGAATAGGGCAAAAAATAAAACCATTCCCTCTAAGATAGGGAACAAGAAAAGGATGCCATAAAATAATGCATACATACATCAAATCCTCATATATCTTAAGTATAGAAATTTTCATTTGTTGATTTAAATAAATAAATAAAAATAAAGAAACATTTTTGCATAAATAGAATTAATATTTAAAGCTCCATGAGGGCAGGAATTGTGTCAATAAACATGCCTTGATAAATATTAAGGTAAATTTTAAATAAAGTATTAAAATAAATCTATGAAGCAAATTGTGCTCAAATATTGAGACTCATATCAAGAAGCAATAAAGTTTATCTTTGCTGTGAGGTAGGGATCATTTCAACATGTCCCATTGTTACCTTTCTGAAAGACAACTGAAGGAGATCAAACAAAATGTAAAATGTGCTTACCACTGACTCTGCAATTCCTAGGACTTTATTTGGAAGCAGTACTTGCTTACATGTAGGAAGATGTTTACATGAGGATTACCCTTGAAGTCCTGTTCATAATAGCAAAAACTTGAGAGGAAAATTAGCCATTAGAATATCAATTACATAAGTTATTGTCCTGAGATACAATGTAATTTTATGAAACAATTATAAATATGAGCATTGAACCAAGGTAGTAACAACGAAAGTGGTAGGCTATCTATATCTATATCTATATCTATATCTATATGTATCATCTTGACAGTACCTAACATTGAACAACAACAACATCATCTATAAAAGAGATTATTGACCTGGGTAATTGGTGAATGAGCTGGACATCAAATGAGAAGAAGGTTGCAGGTCACTGGTGGGTATTTTCAGTGTCAAAACAATGATCTAACTTTGTACACTAAAAATATCACAGAAGAGAAAATTGAGCCTTCAGTAAATACAAGGAGGGAAATAAAAATAAGAGTAGCTATACATAAAGAATAATGTGGATCAAAAATCCATAAAATCAAAGCAGTTTCTCAAAAAAAATTTGATATCCTTTTATGCCGCAATAATTGGGAAGAAATAGAAAACAAGATGCAAATTACCTTGTCAGGAGTGGACATGGGAGGCATTACTACAAATCCAACAGAACTTTAAGAATACTAATAGTATCAAGAAAGAAGAAATACAACTGGTACCAATATCAGGAATAAAAGAGTGGGTATTACAAGATACTCTATACACAGTAAAAGAGCAGTAAGAGAAAAGTATTTTTAAAAATTCATGCTAGTAAATCTGTTAAGTTAAATAAAATGAGCAATATTTTGAAATATTCAAATTACCAAACTCAGTCCAGAAGAAATAGATGCTCTATAAAGAAATTCAATTTATACTTAAAAGTCTTTACCCATCCAAAAAGAAGTTCCAGATTCATGAGGCTTCACTCACAAATTCAATCAAACGTTCAAGTAGGAAATAATAAACTCTCTAAAATCTTCCAGCCAATAGAAAGAATACTACCCAAGCTTTTTTTTTTTTTTTTTTTGCAGTACTGGGGGCTGAACCCAGGGCCTCACGCCTGCATGCTCTGCAAGTGCTAGACCACTGAGCTGCATCCCCAACCCAGTTTTTTTTTACTTTTTGAGACAGGGTCTCGCTAAGTTACACAGACTGCCTCTGGTCTCAAACTTGTGATCCTCCTGCCTCTGCCTTCCAAGTCACTGGGATTACAGGCATGCACCACTGTGCCCAGCTATTCCCAAGTTTTTTTAAGCTGGCATTAAGCTCATACCAAAATAAGATAACATTACAAGAAACATGAAAACATGAAAAATAAAATTATTGTATGCACAGAAATGCAAAAATAATTAACAAAGTCTTAACTAATCTAATATGTAGATATGTAAACAGGAGAATACATCATGGTGAAGTGGGTTAATATTGTTAAAAAGAGTCTTTGTGCATGGGAATGTATCGAGCTGGAATCTTTCATCCAAACTTAGAATGAACTAAACTAAACCAAACTCACTTCCAATTCATCACTTTCTTCTTAATCTAGGGAAGAGACAAAGCAGACCACTGAGAAGGCATCCAGACACCCCTCCGGTAAAGAAGACTCACCCCTTGCTTACCTGGGACAGACACACCTAGAGCCTGGTCAGAGGGGCTCAGTTGGAACAGTGTGCAAATTGCCAGTGGCTGAGTGTGGGCTGATGGGGCCCCGGGAAATCCCTGGGGTTGTTTCAGAAACCTCCACAAATTCCACCAGGTGCTTTTGGAGAAGACAATGTGCGATGTAGCGCAGATCTGCACAGAGGACACAGCTCCTGGTGGGTGGGGGAGAAACTCACTAGAGCATTGCCAGGGTCTCCTCACCTTAAAAACCTCTCATACTGTGGAGGAATGGCAGATCCTTGGTTAACTTGTGCTGCTACAAACCACACAACAGAGACTCTGCCATTTATAAAGAATGGAAATTTATTTCTCACATAAATTTATTCCTCAAAGTCTGCGGATAGCAGGGCACAATGGCACAGGCCTGCAATCCCTGCCACTTGGAAGACAGAGGCAGGAGGGTTACAAGTTGGAGGGCAGAGGCAGCCTGTGTAACTTAGCGATATCCTGTCTCAAGACAGAAAATTTAAAGGGGGGGGTGGGGTGCAGCTCAACGGTAGAGCATTTGCAAAGTACGCACAAGACTCTGGGTTCAACCCCTTAGTACAGAAGAAAAAAAAACAAAAGGCTGAGAAGAGGCCACAGCAGTTAGCTGTCAGACAGAGGCTGCTCTCTGCCTTGAAGCAGTGCCTCTTGGCTGCCATCTCTAGAGAGAGGGATGCTTGTCTTCCTGTGGCAGAAGACAGAAAGCAAGGAGCCCGATGCTGGGTGAAGCCTGGTCTACGAGAGCCAACAGCCCATTCCTGAGGGGAGGAATCCTCAGGCCCAGTTGGCTCTTAGAGGCCTCACCACTTAACATCCTTGTGTTGGCCATGAGGTTTGGCCACCTGAATTTGGAGAAGACACACTCAAGTCACAGTGGCCACAGCCATTCAACCTCTGCACATGTGTAAAAATTCACTGGGTCCAGAGGTGGGGGGGGGAGAGAAGTGGTACTTCTGGAGGAGGCTCAGGTGCATGCTTGGGACCCCAAAATTCACCAGGGGGAGAAAGGGGGAACAAGGAGGCCAGATCCCTGTGAGGCCCAGAAACCTGGTGCTTGCTTGAGACTAAGTCTCAATCCGACTCAGAACATGCAACCTCTCTTCCCAACCTGCCAAGGTAGCAAACTTCAAGTAACAGACAACAGCATAATTCTGTCAGAGGAGAGGAGAATGTGCAGACGGACCCACTCCAAGGAAAAACCAAAATGGAGGACAGGAAGTAAGGCATGGACACCACTCTGAGGAGCCAATCCAGCCCTCAACTGTAGGCTGATGCTACCTGAGGACCTTGCAGCATGTGACACCACAGTAGCAATTTCAACCACCTTAGCTCCCTACAGGACCAGCTCAGGCCCCGCCCAGAGGCAGAAGAGAAGGCAGATGTGCCCACTTCCATTCACAAGAACAATCGCCACAGATTGTGTCATCCTCCAGGCAATATCTAGACTTAAACAAAAATTCACAAAAAGACCGAGAAGAGCACACTCCAACAAGACAGTGCACCATCAGACCCAGCCATCTGAAAAATTCAGAAGGTGGATTTAGCTGTTGGGAAATTTCAAAATTGATGGTGAATGTGTTGAAGGTGCTGATGGAAGCCAGGCTCCGCGCTGCATTCTGGAAATCCCAGTGACTCGGGAGGTTGAAGCAGGAGGACCACAGGTTCAAGGCCAGAGGCAGCCCACATAACTTAGTGAGACCCTGTCTCAAAACAAAAAAAGGACTAGGAGCGCAACTCCGTGGTTGAGCACTTGCTTGCATGCATGAGGTCACAAGGTCCGGGTTCAACCTCCAGTACTGCCCCAAAACAAGTGCTTATGGAAAAGGTGGGCCACATAAAACCTCACATAGCTAGTTCAGCAGACAGGCTAAGGAACTGTCCTAGGGCCGCTGTGGCAGATCACCATGACGTGGTTGCTTAGAAGCATGGAAATTCACTGTCTCATCTCCTGGAGAAGTCCAAAATTGAGTTGCCAGCAGTGCTGTGCATCCCCTGAAGACTGCAAGGGCATGTCTGCTTTCCTTCTGCCAGGTTTCTGTGGTCCAGCAGCTCCTTGGCTCATGGCTGCATCCTTCCAAAGTCCTTGTCCCTTTCCATGTGTCTCTCTTGTTTGATGTCTGGATCACCTCCTCTACTGCATCTTACAAGGACATTTGTCTTTGGATTCAGAGCCTTCTTGGAGAATCCCAGATGATCTTACTTCAAGATCTTTCACTTCACCACATCTCTGAAGACTCTTTTCTCACATAGGACTGCGTTCAGAGGTTCAGGAGGCCATAAATAAATTTTGGGTTGGGGAGGCAGCTCTTAAACCACTACAAGTGGAAAGAATCAAATGGAAATGCTGCAAATGAAAAACCCCATAACTGAGGTGAAGAATAACATGAAAAGCTCGTCAGTGTTGGTGATGCCACCAAGGTAAGAAATGAACTTTAGGTTAGATCAATGCAAAGCGTTCAAGAGACAGCAGCAAATGATCTAAAATATTTTAATGGTGCCCAAAAGCAGAACAGAGAAGATGGGGGAGGAAAAGTAGTTGAAGAAATAATAGCCCAGAATTTTCTAGAATTCATGTAGACAATCACTGCAAAAGTGTAGATAACAAAAAACAAGTGAACCCAAAGTGAGCAAAACAAAGTAGAGTACATATGTGCACATGTGTGTGTGTAGCCCCTCACACCTATGCATATTATATCTGGATAGAGGAAAATCCTGAAAATAGCCAGAGAGAAAGGAATAGCACACACTGAAAAAAAGGGGAAGAAATAGCTGGTTCCTAGACAGAAAACAAGTGAAAAATTTTAAAGTTCTGGAAAAAAAAAGAAAAAAAAAACTTTCAAAGGAAAATATTGTATCTATTGAAAGAATTTTCAAACATAAAGATCCCTTTCAGAGAATTTATAGCAAGCAGACCCACTCATACACACACACACATACATAGATAAATGTGAAAGGAAAATTTTCAAGTAGAAGAAATACAGTTCCTTACTCAAAAGTTAGCCTTAAAAAGAAGAGTGCTGGTAACGGAATGGCTGAAGGGCAAACAAAAATTCATTTTTACTTAGTTTTAATTGTTATACAATATTATTACTATGTGGAGCAAAAAATATAGTGTATTTACACCATAAACGGTGGTAAAGACGTGACCAATAGCACAAATATGGTGGACAGTAATTGGAAATATGCTGCTGTGAGGTTCTTATACTTTTTGTGAAGTTACATGATGTTATCTGAAGGTTGTCTCTAAAGATCTGATGGGCACCTTTTTAAGCAACTGAGCTGTAAAGTGAGATATAAAAATAAGTCAGCATAAAAGATAAGAAAAACAAAATTGTTTAGCCCAAAAGAAGGATGGAAACAAGGGAGGAAGGATGATAGAAGGAGAAAACACGCAGTGGCAAATGTGGCCTTCTGTTGACTGGATGACAGTCAACCGCACAGAATCGCCCTCTCTCCGCGTCCTGGCTGAGGCCGTGCCCACTCCGGAAATGACGCCCAGGAGAACGCTGAGAGGCGGAAGTTGAGAGACTCGCTGAGGGGCCAAGGCTTCCGGGAGCAATATAGGAAGTGACAGTGTTTTCAGATCCTCCTGCCGGCAAGGCCACCACACCCAGCAGCTCCCAGCTTCAACTTGGCAACAGAGGTTAGCCCAGGTGAGATCCCCGGCCTCCTGAGGGATGAGGGTCCTCCTGAGGGGTGAGGGTGAGAGTCCGTCCAGAGGACTTAACAGCAAGCTACAGACCAGCAGAAAGTGCATATCCCACAGAAGGGGTGTCTTGAATACACAAAGAACTCTCAAAACTCAGCAGACCAAGACCTCCAGCAATCCAATTAGAAAATGGGCAAGAGAGGTGAGGAGACATTTCTCCAAAGAAGGTATTCAGACGGTAAATAAGCACATGAAAAGATGTTCAGCATCATTAGCCATGAAGGAAATGCAAATTACAAGTACAGTGAGCCACCCCTACACACCTATCAGAATAAATAAAAGATGGGGACATTACCAACTGTTGACAAGGGTGCAAAGAGCCAGGATCGCTTATGCCTTTGTGGTATGTAAAATGATGCTGCGGTGGTGGCAAACAATTTGGCAATTTCTCATAAAACAGGGAGTTACTATCCAACCCAGAAGTTGCACTCTTGAGTATTTATTCCAGAAAATGAAAACTTACATTCACACAGATATCTCTGCAGCAATGTTCGCGGGCATTGTGTTAGCACTGGCTAAATACTGGCCGTGACCCAGCTGTTGTCCAGTGAATGCATGGCTAGCACACCATGGAGCAATAAAACAGAACGTGCTGGTGATGGCACAAGGCTTCACGGGATCCCAGGGGAATTCTACCCAGTGGAAAAAGCCAAGTTCCAAAGGTTAGTCCCCATGTGATTCCTCATATGTAATTTCCTTAAATGACAAGGTACCAGAAATGGAGACCACATAGTGGTTGCAAAGGGGTAGAGGGAGAGTGGGTAAGGCTATGGAAGGGTGCCCTGGGAGGTCTCTGTAGATATGTAAAAGGTCAGTATCTCGACCGCAGTGGTGACAGAAACACAAGTTATACATGATAAAATCTCATAAAATCACACACACACACACACACACACACACACACACACACACACACACTCACACTCAGAGAAATAACTGCAATGAAAACTAGAGGAATCCCAGTAAGACAAGTGGGCTGCGCCATGTCAGTCTCAGCACTCTTCCTCACGTCACACAAGATGTTACCATTGGGGAAAACTGGTAAAGGATGCTGAGAGCCTCTGTGCGATTTCTCTGACAGATGTGTGTGAATCTACAATGCTCCTAAAATATTTAGCTAAAACAAGTGAATGGTTCAATCACAGTAGTTTTTTTAAAAAAAACAGATTGTCAAGTTGTCAAAAAGAAAACTGAATCCAACTAAACACGGTTGACATTCAATCCACTTCAAGTATAAAGACTTTGATAAATTAAAAGAAAGAAGTAGAAAGATGTATTGTGCAAACAGTAGCTAACCGAGAGCGGCATTCTCTGTATTGACAGCTGAATTACACTTCAGGGGAAGGAATGTTATCAAGAGTTAAGTGGACGGTACAGAAAGATTGAGAAGTCAGTTTTTCACGGAGACCTAGTGATGAACATTTCTGCATTTAATAAAATAACTTTAAAATACATTAGCAAACGCTCAGGACAGTAGGAAAACAGAAAAACGCACAACTGCCGTGGGAGGTTTTAACATTCTTCTGCCATTCATTAATAGAATAAATGAGAGGAAATCAGCAGGCATAAGGGATTTATAAAAGTGTTACAAGCCAAATTGGCCTAGTGACCATATAGAAAAGACACTGCCCTACACAGGAGCAAGAGTATCCTCTTTTTCCAAGTAGAAACAGCGTCCAGGAAAGGCCATTAAGCATCCTGACAAACAGGAGGAACAGAAGTTATACAAAGGGTGTATCATTTCATGATAGAGAGCAAGAGTATCGAAGAAAACACTAGCAGATCCCATGAAGTAATTTATGGATAGATAATGCATCATGAGGGCTGGGATTTAGCTCAGTTGGTAGAGTGCAGCTCTGCAGTCTCTGAGGTCCTGAGTTCGATTCCCAGCACCGCAAAAATGCGAGAAGGATGTGGCAACCCACTCCCAAGGCAATCCCAAAACAGCCATTGAAAACCCTATGAGGGTCGCTATGAGTTGGACTCTTGACGGCACCTAACAACAACAACAACAACAACAACAACAATGCATTATAACCTTAATTAGCTCACCCAGAAGTGCTTCATCACTGAAAGATGAACAATGTTCATATACGAACCAACATGATACTCCATATAAAAAGACTGAAAGTTGACAAATATTACAACACACGCACAAGAAAGTGTTTGCCAAGCTCACGTGATAAAAACTGTTGGACAGCTGGGAACAGAAGGGTACTCTTCAGTGTGGCGCGGGCGGCCCCAGAGAACTGCGGGTGGCAACACGTGGAGTCATGAGGACATTTCCCTGCCCCTGTGACTGGGCTCTAGGGAAAAAGGCCCACTTTCACCACCCCATTGACAATCACTCTGAAATAACAACAAGGGCAATAAGGCAAAAGAAAAGAAGAAAAAGGAAGCAAATGGAAAGGCAAGACCTGAAACTACCTCTACTTCCAGTTCTCGTGCTTGCTTACATAGAAAATCTCAGGGGCTTTACCAAGACAATAAACAAACAAACAAACAAACTTCTTCAGAAAATACCATGAAGACATTGGAAATAAAGTAATAGATTGGGAGAAATTATTTGTAAGCTCATCAATGGGTTTATATCTAGAATTTATAAAGGGCTATCAAAACTGAAGGAAAAATTCCAATGAAAATGGCCAAATTTTCCAACAGATATTTCATGAAAGAAGAATACAGTACAGATAATAAGCACATGAAAAGACACTCAGTATCGACAGTTGTTGTTGTTAGGTGCCATTGAGTCGTGTCCGACTCATAGCGACCCTCGTAGGGTTTTCAATGGCAGATTTTTTTTTCAGGATTGCCTTGGGAGTGGGTTGCCAGGTCCTCCTCCCATTTTTGCGGTGCTGGGAATCGAACTCGGGACCTCAGAGACTGCAGAGCAGCGCTCTACCAACTGAGCTAAATGCCAACCCTCGATAGTTGTTAGGGAAATCCAAATCAAGAGCACAATGAGATGCCATAGCTATGTACTAGAAGGGCTAAGGTAGAAACAGAGGCAGCAGCTCGTGCTGAGCAGGTTGCACATCTGCAGGGACTCACAGATCCCTGCTGTCTCATCAAGGGCTATGGCCATTCCGGAAAGCACTTGATAGCTTCCTACAAAGTCAAAAGTGCATTCACCCCAGGACTGGGCAGTCCCATCTCCACATGTCCTGCGGGAGGGGGAGCAAAGTTTCATTCGTATACCAACCTGCACACAAATGTTTAGGGCTGAATCATTCATATCTGCCACGCTGAACAAATGGGTGTCAACAGGTGGCTGGATCAACGATGCTCTGATTTACAGCCAGGCTATGGGAGATACCTTAGCAACAGGGAGGCGCAAGCTATTGATACACAGTAACTGGGAGGAGCCTCACATGGCTGCACTAAAGAGAAGCCCGTTCAGAAAGCTTCCCTGTGGTACGATTCCCTGCGTACAACATCCTGGTAAAGGCAAGGGATATTAGGGTTAGGAACAGATCAGTGGTTACCAATCACCAGGGAGGGATGAGTGTCGGACTGGAGAGATGTGTGAGAGACTTCTTCTGTTTGAATTGTTGCTCCTCCTGGTTTTAGTTGTGATTACTGGAAGTACATGTGAGTTAAAATGTACAGAACTGCCCAGCAATACAAGTCCCATTATTAAAAATGTATTCCTAGCTGGGCGTGGTAATGCACGCCTGTAATCCCAGCAGCTCAGGAGGCAGAGGCAGGAGGATCGCAAGTTCAAGACCAGAGGCAGTCTGTATAATTTAGGGAGACCCTGTCTCAAAATAGTTAAAAAAAAATGGGCTGGGGGTGCAGTTCAGTGGTCCAGCACTTGCAAAGCATGTCAGCATGAGGTCCTAGATTCAACCCCCAGTACCGCATAAAAAAAAAAAAAAAAAAAGTATTCCTCAATGTTGTGGCAAAATATCGAGACCATCTAGTGGAGGCAAAAAGAGGAGTCAATATACTTATTGTTCACTGCAAAACATTTCATCAGAAGGCTGTCTGTGGTCCAGAGGGCCTCATGTGTGAATTCAGTATAAAATTAAGAAATAAGAATAGTAAAGGCCCAACAGTAGTCTAGCAATAAGGCCATCAATTTTGGGGGGAAGTTTTACTAGTTTAATTAAATGCTACAGTTTTGAGAACAACTTCCAAAGCATGCACCAAAAATTTATTGCTTTACCTCAGTTAAAATTCTCAACATCTGTTGATGGTGGATAAAATTTGTATTAAGCGGATGGTTAATGTAAAAACATTCTGCGTTGTGCTTTGTATTCAGTTATGGCAACAGTCAAGTTGGCCATCTGATAGACTTTGTTTCCTTCACTGGAATTTTCTTTCATCAATTTATTTTAGGGATTATTTTACACTGAGTTCACAATTTTATTAAGTTATTTGTCATTCTTGAAAGTCCTTTTTCCCTGTGTTCTGCTCATAGGTTTTACATGCTTTCCTTTTATTTCAATAACTAACTACTTAGTTACTGTCGTTAGTATATTATTTACTTGTTTGATTTTGGCCTTGGGAATTCAGCAATGAAGATGGCAGACAGAACCCCTGATATCACAGCCTTTAATTCTGGTAATGCCAGCAGACCACCCACCTGACAGCGAGCCCTAGTTGTATTTGTGCCAAAGCCCGCTCTGCCCCAGCCCAGCCTCCAGTGTATTCCATGCCTGGGGGACCCATCGTGAAGCACACTTCCCCACAGACCCGCGAGGATGCGGTTCCGGGTGCCTCCCTGGTCGTGAGGACGTCTCCAGGTTCCCTGGCGCGACTTCTCTCTTGAGAGGTTTGCTCCCCTTGTTTTTATCCGGGGCTGCCTTCTTCCAACCACAGGACCCAATGAGAATTCTAAGGATTTAACCTCTTCATATTCTGAGGGCTCCCTTTTGGAGGCAGGGACAGGATCAAAATATTCACTTGATTGTTCAGAATCTCCAATTTCTTACCTACTCCTGTCCATTTTCTTGGATGGTTGCTGCTGGCAAATTCTTCCCTAGCGTTAAGTTCTATGTATCAATCTGCGACTTTATGTTGAATTTGTTATATGTGCACTTGGCCCTTCTGCATTCATTTTTCTAAGATATTGCATGAGTCACATCTTGTGACCAGGCTTTGTTCTGCCCTCTTTACCTGAGAATCAGCCCTCAATTCACAATAGTTATCTTAATGTCTCCTGGAAGAAAATTCCCCGGTGTTCGTTAGCCCGTGATCTTTCCTGTCCTCCTGCCGCGTCGGCAGGCATGCAGACAGATGACCCTGCCTGTCAGCGTCACAAAGCCGTAGCGGGAGGCTCTAAGTGAGTATCTGAAATCAATAGGTATGGAATGGCGGTAATTAAATTATAGCACTTACATATAATTACACTTATGTAAAAAAATACCCACCCCTACTCCGAGCTGCTTCTGCATATGACGGACATAAATCTCCGTAAATGATCAGCTCTCCTTGGGGGTGGGGTGGGGCGAGAGCGTTAATCTTTAAAATTATGCCGGGAAAAATTAGGATGCTGAAAAGACCTCACTTCAGAGAAACCATTTGCTTCAAACTGCAGCATTCCGTGTGCGCTTTGCCGCAATGTCCAGCTGGAAAAATCCATCTTGGTGGAATTTGTTCCATGGATCTTTGCCCTGAAGAAGATTGGTCCCTAGGTCATTTGGCTCCAGGTGGGGGTCAGGCAGGCCTTGACGTCAGGGTGACAAGCTGCTGTCTCAATGTCGATGCTCGGCGCCAGGGAGCTGACAGGGGCACCGTAGCCCCATCTAGGGAGTCCCAGCCAGCGAGGTGGTCCCTCTGTGGGATGAGCCACTGTGTCTGTGTCTATGTCGTGAGGGTGAAGAGGAGCAAAATGTCACCTCAGGGCCGAGGGAAGGACCTGAGGGGCAACTGCCCAGAGAGGTGCAGGCAGGGTGGACGTGACATGTCCTTCAGCTCCTACTCTGGGGAGGTCCCCGCACTCTCGTACGTGACCCTGGCCTGGGCGTCCCCAGTTCATCTCCTTCCCACCCCGCTGCTTTTATGTAATCTTCCCTTGTTTCTCCCCTTAGTTTTCACTTTCCAAGCACGTTTTCAAGAAATGTTTGACTAATTTCCTCTGATTCTGAGTTTGCCTCCTCCCTTCCTGGGCTTTAGCTTATTGCTTGTAATTGATTTCCTCTTTCTCCTCTCCGGTTTTCACACACAGGGCCTGTCTCATTTCAGTGACCCTCAAGGAATTTGTTCACTGACAGGAGTCCCCGTATCTGCTCCTGGAGCGCTCAGGCCCACGGTTCTGTTCGTTGTGGTTCCTTCTGTAACCTTTCCAAGCTGCTCAGGTCAGTGAGGAAATGCGCCCAGGCCTGGCCGGGTGGCCAGAGCCACGCTGATGGAAAAGACAAGCACAGCCCAGGCCGGTGCGAGGAACCCAGGTCAGCTCCAGGGACCTCTGTTGGGGGCTCTCTTGCTGCATCCCTGGGTCCTTCTCCCAATTCTGTCTCCTCACCTTGCTAAGTACTTATTTTTGGGTGCCATCAAGTTGGGTCAGACTCAGAGTGACCCTATGTACAACAGAACAAACACTACCCAACACTGTGCCAAGTACATGGTCTGATTGTTTTTATATTTAAGCTCATTGTTGCCGCCACTGTCTCAACCTATCTACTTGAGGGTCTTTTTTGTTGTTGTTGTTGTTGTTGTTGTTGTTGTTGTTGATCTGCCACTCTCCCAAACATGATGTCCTTCTCCAGAGACTGGCCTCTTCCCAAAACAAGTCCAAAATATGTAGCCTAACCATCCCGCAGCCATACCGCTGTGGTGTCTAATATTGTTAGATCTCAGAAGCTAAGCATGGTTGGGCCTGGTTAGTACTTGGATGGGAGATCGCCTGAGAAAACCAGGTGCTATGACTTAGGAGAAGGACCCTGCAACCCACTCCCCCCACAAAAAACAATCAGCCATTGAAAACCCTATGAAGAGCAGAGAAGCACTAATAATACTGTGTTGTCTATTATACATAGGGTCGCTATGAGTTGGATACCAACTCTACAGCACCTAACAACATCAACCATCCTTACTTCCAAGGAGCACTGTGGTTGCTCTTTTTCTAGGACAGATCTACTGGTTCTTTTGGCAGTCCATGGTATATTCAATAAGTGTTTCCAGCACCATAATTCAAAAACATCAATTCTTCTCCTGTCTCCCTTGTTCAACGTCCAGCTTTCAGAAGCATATGATGTGACTGAAAATACCATGGCATGCGTGCTAAGCATTAGCCTTTCATTAGTCCCCATCATCATTTCATTTGGTTAAAGTTTCCTCTCTTAATTACATTTCCCACCCAAATATGCTCCCACCTGTTCAAATAATTTTCATTTATTTGTTAATTTATAATAATAATTTAAAAGTCTAAAAAAAAAAGACAGTTGCTGAGGTAGGGTCCAGGCCAGCACACTGTGGGGACATGGATAAAGGACACATGGCCCTCACTCTTGAGGAGCTCCCAGAGTCAAGGTGCACCCAAAACTGGCACATTTGCCCAGCAAGGCACAGACCCTGGGCTGGGTGAGTGGTGCTCGCGGAATCAAGTCAGCGCTGGGTTCGGCTCTGTCAGGAAGGTAATCCCAGTGCACAAGCTCAGTCGCCATTGCTTCCGGATAACTTCATGAGTGCCAAGTGGCACCATGATCCAGCCCGGGAGGCGAGCCAGCAGGCTGGGAGACAGGAGCCCCTGGGCTTGGGCAGCCCTGTGGTCGTGAACAGCTCTGTCCACACTCCGCCATGTGGACAGGTTCACCATTCCGTGAGGTATTACCGTGGGGTGGGGAGCGAGTGGAAGCACAGATTCTTCCTGTTGTTTAAGAGACTTTGTTACAATCAGCTGGTGTTACCAGAGGTTGGTCAATGGGGGAAAGCAAGGGCTTGTTTTCCTGCTTGTATTACCTTATGTCTATTTTTCTCTTCATCTTTGTTGACACCAACTTCTATAGGGATACACAATTCCCTCTTTTTGATTGATATTTTAAATTAAATGTCGTTATGTATTTTCAAGATATGCAGCATGAGGATGTGGGACACACATTGATAGTAAACAGGTTACACACACCATGATGCAAATTAACGCATCCATTGTCTCACATAATTAACCTGTTTATTTTTAGTTTCTGTGGCAAGAATAGCTAAAATCTGCTTATTTGCCATGCATCTCATATATAGTACAAAATTTTAACTTGTATTCTTCAAATTCTGTATTGGGTCTTTGCAAGGTTTCATCCCAATGTCCACTGGTTTGTATTCTTTGACCTATACCACCCCAGCTCCCCCTCAACCCTGCTGCCAAACACCAGTGCTTTGTTCTCTACCTCTGTATACTGAAATCTTTTAGGCTCCACATCTAAGGGACACCATGCACTGTTTTCACTCTGTGTCTGTATTTCACTTAGCATGATGTCCCATGTACATCCATTCTGTGGCAAATGGTAAGAGCTCATTCTTTTGTTAAGGTGAAACAATATTCCAGTGTATGCATGTACCACTTCTTCATCCATTGGTCCACTGAGAGACAATCAAGCAGTTTCTATTTCCAGGCTACTGTGAATAATTCAATAAGTAGAGGAGTACAGACACTTCAGCCCTGTGGCATCTGATCCCGTCAGATCTTGGAAGCTAAGCAGGTTCAGGCCTGGGTAGTACTTTGATGGAAACCACCTGGGAACACCAAGTGCTGTAGGCTTGGGAGACGGACCTGGCAACCCATTCCCCAAAATGAATCCACCGTTGAAAACCCTATGAATAGCAGAGAAGCATTGACAATAGTGTTTTGCCTGTTGTATGTAGGGTTGCTGTGAGTCGGATACCGACTCCAACATACCTAACAACAACAACAGACACCTCTGCAAGGTGGGGCTTTCAGTTCTGTTTGGTATATGTCCAGAAAAATTGCTGGGTTGTATAGTAGATCTATTGTAATTTCTTTGTCGTCATTGTTGCTGTTAGGTACCATCAAGTCATGTCTGACTCACAGCAACCCTCATAGGGTTTTCAATGGCTGGTTGTTTTGGGATTGCCTTAGGAGTGGATTGCCACATCCTTCTCCCATTTCTTCTTGTTAGGTGTCGCCAAGTAGGGTCAGACTCATAACGACTATATGTACCACAGAATGAAACACTCCCGGATACTGTTCCATGCCCGGCACTATGTCAGTGCTTCTCCACTATTCATAGAGTATTCAATGGCTGATTCTTGCAGGATTGTTTCAGGAGTGGGCTGCCAGGTCCTGCTCCCATTTTTTGGTGCTGGGGATCGAACTCAAGCCTTAGTAAACCAACTTCCTTCTCTGTTACAAATGTGTTACACATAATGGCTATGTCTATATAATGCCAAAAATTACAACTTTCAATTATTTAAATATTTGGCATTGTGTAAATAGAACATGCATTTTCACTTTCCATCTATGGAGACATTTTACTGTGCACTGATTCTGTTTAAATAAATCAGGAGTATTAATTACTGCTTTGTAATCACGCTGGGGTTTGGAGAAAAGATGTATAAAATTGTAGAGTAGTTGGAATTCAATGTTTTAAAGAACTATTAGTGTGTTAGAGAAAATCAAGCAGATGCGAGGTGTGGGTGTTAATAACTGTTGGCCTTCTCATGTTAGTGGATGTACATAGTACATGTCCAACTTTAAACCTCCATGATTGCATCCAACAGAAACTGTTGGGGTTCAGCTCAGGCCCTGTAGAGGTCAGAGCTTTGCCCTGACGCCGAATGGGTATCAGGGACCCACTGGACCAGGTTGGTGTAGTGGCCAGAGGCGCCAAAGAAGGACCTTCTGAGGGAAACAGGAGAGGGAAAGTTTATTGGGTTGCTGCCCGAGTGGGGTGCAACCAGCAAGCAGCCCCTGTCAAGTGCTCAAGTGCTAGCTCTAAGCCTGCAGCATAGAATGCTGCAGGCTCACTGGTGGTACAGCTCAGCCTTAAAGGCACAGCTACAAGCAGTTGGTGTTCCACTGGGCTGGAGGTCCAGTGCTCTTGACTCTCGCAGCTCGCCTTCTCTGCCTCCCTCCTTCCCAAGGATGGGAGAAATTGGGAGGCTCTTTGTGGGTTGCTTGTAGCCTTCAGGGCTTTGGGGCCCCTGGTTTTGACAAGTCGGCTTGCTTGGAGATCTTCCACTGGATTGGGGAGCGCTGGATCAAGGTGATGGGGTCTGGATAGTAGCTGAAGGACGGAGAAAAGTGGAAGGGTGAAGTGGGGTCCAGGAGCCCTAGTTATATAGGGTCCTGGAGGGGAGTGTGTACTGGGGATAGTCAATCAGGGCACATTCCTGCCAGGTACAGCAGGTGAACTGTCATACCTGCCAGGTAGGGGCAGTTATTTAACTGAAATGCTAGGGGTAGCCAATCAAAATTGAGGTGGTTGAGGCTGGTCAGGCTGGTCAGGGGCCATCTTTGCTCACTCAATGGGAGGGGGATGAGTGAGTGAGTGGGATGTGGCCCTGGGGTCACCTAGAGGTCAGTTCCTCAGGCTAGTATGAGGGACCCTAGTTATGGGGTGCATTTTAAAAACCCCAACAAGAAACCTTGCTGTGACCTGGCATCACCTTCCTGAGAGCCCGAGAGTGAGAACCAACTTCACATGATTATTTCAGCCTCTCCTGCTCTGCCACCTTCGAATGCGGGCTGCAGGAATTCGAGCCAGGCCTGAGAAGACCTACACTCACCTGTTCTCCCCAATTCCACGTAGGCCTGGCCTCGTGTGGCCAGGTGGGCATCCAGAGACCAACCGCAAAGCAAACAAACCCTTTGCAATTTTCTTGTACCACAGACATCCTGGAGCACTCTGGAGATTGTTATTAATCATACTCATTTTAAAGATAATTTAGTTTTAATACATTGTCAATGCAATTCTCTAAGGTACATAAAAAGTAATCTATCTTGTGCACATCTGCTTCATTCCGTTTCCTGATCCTGGAGCAGCTATGCATTATTTCTGCTTTTAGCTAAGGGAAGTGACCTGAAATAAAGATGCATAAAGTACATCCTGATCCGCGGTGAACTTCCACATGCCTTCAGGTCACCGCTTAGAAACGGTGCTGGATAGTAATGGCGGCGTATCGTCCGCATTGCGCGTCTTAAGCTGGTGTTTTATTTAGCTCTTACCTGGTCTATGCTGCCAGAGACCTGGCTCCCTTCTGTGAGGCTGCAGGGAGGACCAGGATTTCGAGAACCAAACAGCCTTTTTGAAAGGCTCATAAAGCTACACCTGTAAAAAGGATCTGCTATTTAAGCCACTTAGCTGGTCACCCACTACCTTGCTATTTGCTTGGGTACATGGAATAAAATTTATTGTGTCCAGAAAGCACCATTAATGCTTTGATATCAGCTTGAGTCATATAAAATTGCTTTTTATGCATGGAAAAATATTATCCAATATTGGAAGTTCTATCAGCTCAGGGTAATTCATGGAATTACATTTGTTCCTTACTCCTAAGCAACTTACACACAGGAATTTGAAAAAATTGCTTGCCAATACAAAAAATATTAACATTTTAATTTGACCAAATATCTGTAGAACGACACATTCTCTTCAGTATTTCCCAGCTAGAAGCTGCCTTTTAAAAGACCTGTTCAGAGTTGTGAGGTTAGTTCATGAATAATCTTTAGTCAATAAAGGAAAATAAGTTTTTCTCTTCCTCTCAAATTAGGAGCATCAATGAAATCTAGTTAGTGAATGATTCTCTTTGCTCCATTCTGTGATTTGTCTGTCAAGGACAGGTTTATCTGTAGACAGGAGAGAAGAATTCACGTGGAAAGGAAATTAAACACAACCACACTGCATATACATGGGGATTGCAAAAGTCCTCCAGCATGGCGCTGCTCCATGAGAAGGACTGGTGAGAACATTTCTACTGTTGTTGTTGTTGTTGTTGTTGGGTGCCGTCAAATCAGTGTCCTACTCATAGCGAGTGATCCCATGTACCACAGATGAAACACTATTGTCAGTGCTTCTCTGCTATTCATAGGGTTTTCAATGGCTGGCTGTTTTTTGAGAGTAGGTTGCTGGGTCCTTCTCCCAAGCGCACTGCACCTGGTGTTCCCAGATGGTCTCCCATCCAAGTACTAACCAGGCCCAACCCTGCTTAGCTTCCGAGATCTGACAGGATCGAATGTGAAATTTCCCCTGTTCACACTGGAGAATTCTGGAGATTGGAGGGTACCATCCAAACCAGTGGGATGAACTTGTGTCTGATGGATTCAAAAGGCACTTGGACATAGAGGCATTTGGAATAAAATTAAGGAGCATAGTGTTGGTTGGTGTTTAGGTACTTAGGGATATTTCATACTCTTACACTTAAGAAAATTTCTTGTGGAAATGAAACATGCATTGTTGACAGAAAGCGTGTTAATTTAGACTTTGAAAGCAGCTACTGCTGTCCAGGTCTTTTTGGAAAGAGGGAAGCGGGACAGGTGCAGAAAGCACATGCAGGGTCAGGAAAGATGCAGTAAAACAGAAAGAAGCCCCTGACCCAGGTGACCGGAGCAGGAGGACGCGGTGGACGCTTCTATAGCAGCGCCGACTGCAGTTGTTGCTGCTGTCAGGTGCTGTCGAGTTGCAAAATGACCGAATCAAGGGTGGGTGCTGCAGTTTGGTTTCTTTACATCCAGATACATAAGAGAGAAAATAAGGGTTTGCCTTTAAAGAGGATTC
The DNA here is from genome assembly GCA_007922755.1 of Pedetes capensis. Classification (NCBI taxonomy): domain Eukaryota; kingdom Metazoa; phylum Chordata; class Mammalia; order Rodentia; family Pedetidae; genus Pedetes; species Pedetes capensis. The sequence goes on from VMDO01017921.1 coordinate 39,629, forward strand.
AACTCAATGAAGAAGTGAGTGGTGTTAACACTAGACATGGCTCTGTGGCTAGCTAGCTCTCATATGGAAAATAGTGTTACTCCTGCTAAAATGATTAATTAGGGCCAGGCCCAGTGGTGCACACCTGTAATTCCGGCAATTCACGAGGCAGAGGTGGGAGGATTCCAATTTGAGGCTAGAGGCAGCCCGCGTAAGTTAGCGAGACTCTGTCTCAAGATACAAACATTTTTTAAAGGGGATCTGGGGGTGCTGCTCAGTGATAGAGCACTTGCAAAGTACGCATGCGGGCCTGGGTTCAGCCTCCTGTTGTTGGGTGTCATGCAGTGGGATCTGACTCAGAACAACCATATGTACAACAGAGCAAAACCCTACCTGACACTGTGCCACGCACCCCATCTTTTTATGTTTGAGCGCATTGTTGCAATCACTGTTTCTTCTCATTTTGTTTCGTGCTATATCAGCAAATGGAGGTCCCAGGAGCTTTCCTCCATTCTTGTCATTAAAGTTGACTCTACTTTGAGGAGGCAACTCTTCCCCAGGCATCTCTTGAATGCCTTCCAGCCTGGGGGGCTTATTCTCCGGTACTGTGTTTGACAGTGCCTCTCTGCTATTCATAGGGTTTTCAAGGGATAATTGTTTTGGGAGTGGGCTGCCAGGTACTTCTCCCTAGTCTGTCTTAGTCTGGAAGCTCAGCTGCAACCTGTGCACCATGGGTGATCCTGCTGGTATCAGAGATACAGGTGGCATGGCTTTCAGCATCACAGCAACACAAGAGCCCTCACAGCATGACAAGCTGACAGACACGTGTGGGTCAGCCCCCAGTACTGCAAAAAGAGGGGGAATTAGCAATCAGTAATAAGTTCTATTTGATTTATTTAAAAATCTGTCCTCAGAGCAAATATGTGAACAATACATTATTGACATAATCAATACATTAGTAGCGCCATTGAGTTACCGATGTGTTTCAAGTATCACTAAGTCTCAAAGGTGAAGAGTCAGAAATTGCTCTGTATTGATGACTCCTGGGAGATCACCCCATTTGTGGGCCCATTATTCAGTGGTTGAGAAGCAAGTCAAGGCTTATTTCCTCCAGTGTTTTTGAACTCGCCTGAGCGGCTGACCTGAAATCTCATAGGTTCGGTGATGTCTCTTTTCTCATCTGTACACAACCCCGAATTTTCTGTATCTCTGGACCCAAGAAAAGTATTCTCATGGCCTAACTCAACACTTTCCAGACACCAAGGACCAGAGAGCCTGCACTGCCCCCACTACCCTGGTGCCGTTTCTTCTGGGGGGCATAACCCTATCGTGGAATCCTGCGGTTCCTATGGTGGTCCTCTGTGGCGCATCCCATGCAGTGATGTGTGAGAGTCTTTGTGAACGTTGTGGGACGTCCCAAGGACAGAGACGCACACCTCTCCGTGAAATGATCATTTGGGTCTATTTTGAAGACACATCACACACGGTATCCACAATCTGCTTCTAACTCATTAAAATATTTAAAATTTTTCTCTAAAGACTCCCTGTGAGCCGAGAGCACTCTCTCGCAGGATAGTCTGGTCTCACGGAGAAAATGGGCAGCTGTTCCAGGTATTGCTGCTCATGGTTGATTATGTATATCGCCATAAACCGTGTTTATAAATTATGTTTATTGTATTATAATTAGTAGTGCTAACAGTGCACAATATCAATAGGGCCATTAAATATGTAAATAATAAATAATGGCGATATCAACGCTGCCACGTGTCACGGCAGCAGCCTGACACTCAATCAGCCTGGGTCTACACTTCGCGTCATAGCAGAGACGTGGAACAGAGCCAGGCACTGAGTTAATGGACACAAAGGAAGTGTAGGCGTTGTAGGTGAACTCGCCCAAGGTGGGAAAAGGAAAACCTGCAGGTTGTTTGCCTAAGAAGTTGGAAATTGCTGCACCACGTGGCCCATCGTAGGAAAGAGTGGATTTTGGGGAATCTGAAAGTGGACTTGACTGGGGGCAGGCAAGGATCTGCTTAGCTTTTCATTAAAAACGGCATCTGTTGAAGTTTCCTGGCACAGTTTTCCCAATATTCCCACTAAATACTTACAGAAAAGAACAATTATGGACACTCAGACTCACCACGAGCACGGGTACTTCCAGACAATTCAAAGAATCGTAGACCAATTTTTTTATTACCTCACTGGAAGCGGAACTAGATTAAAGAATATGGTGGATGGATGGGCACGCCCACTTGGTGGAATCCCAGGTGGCCTCATGGCTCACTGCTCAGGCTGAGAACAGGGATCCCCGTCCACATAGTTAAGTGTGGGGGCATAGGGCTGGTCTGCATCATCAATTTAAAAACTATATCTGCAGGAGAAAAGGAAAAGAATATCCTATATACAAAAAGAAAGAGCAGGTGCTAAAATATATATTTTTCAGGAAAACAATTAATTGTGTTTTTGTTTTGTTTTGTTTTTTGTTTTTTTGCAGTACTGGGAGTTGAACCCAGGGCCTCACGCTTGCATGCTCTGCAAGTGCTGGACCACTGAGCTGCACTCCCAGCCCATTATTTTTTTGCTTTTTGAGACAGGGTCTTGCTAAGTTGTGCAGACTACCTCTGGTCTCGAACTTGTGATCCTCCTGCCTCTGCCTCCCAAGCCACTGGGATTACAGGTGTGTGCCACCGTGCCAGGCTAAAAACAATTAAATTTTAAGAAACTCTTTGGTATCTTGTCTGTCCACAAGCACAATACTAGGATGGCATTTACATGTTGTTGTTGTTGTTAGGTGCCGTCGAGTCAGTATCTGACTCATAGCGACCCTCATAGGGTTTTCAATGGCTGACTGTTTCGGGATTGCCTTGGGAGTGGATTGCCAGGTCCTTCTCCCAATTTTATGGTGCTGGGAATTGAACTCTGGACCTCAGAGACTGCAGCGCAGCACTCTACCAACAGAGCTAAATCCCAGCATTTACATAGTAGGCAGTAAAAGTCAGGATTAACACCAGCCAGAAAATTGAATGATCAGAATAGAGAATGAATTGAGAAGCTAGTCAAGAGGGGATACAGAGGGGAAAACTAAGAATTGGAAGTCTTAGTTGTGACAAGATGTTCAGGATGTTCTGAAGAAAAATGAAACAAAAGAATAAATAGAAGAGGAGACTTGGAAAGGACAAAACTGAGTAAACATTCTTGGGCCTAGGTAAGAGTGGTGATGTGGATCCAAGAGGGCCATCTTGTCACCTGGGGCACCCAGGACTTTTGTAATGCTCCACTCTCAAATAAGAGGCAGAAACTTAAAGAGAAAGCAACCAGAATGAAAGACGGGGCCAAAAGAACAAAGAGCTAGAACAGAGAGCTTGAAGGACAAAGAAATTGAGATTCAAGAAAAAAAATCTTTAACAATTATTGACATCCTCACAGAGAGAGAAGATGCTATTCTATGTACAAAATTGGTGCCATAAAAGCAAGGTACTGTAATGTCAGAAAAGCCCCGTTAAATATCTAAAATATGACTGGAGTAATTAAGAACTTAGCAAATTAATTGAAATATAACATTGGTAAAAAATCTCAAAAAGCAGAGAAAACACATACACACAGAGGAAACTAGGAAAAGAAGATAGGAAAATCAGAGGAAAATGTCAGCAACTCCAATATCCCAAGAAGTCACATCTAGAATGTAGTTCTAGTGAAAAATTGAAAGACTTGGAAGAAAATAAGGCAAGAAGTAATGCAAGAAAAATTCTCCGGACTGAAGGTCCCAAGTTCCCAGATTGAATGGGCTTGCCATTGCGTAGCTCAGTGGATGCCGGTAGCCTTACCCCAATACAAGGTATCGTGATGATCAGAGAAATGGTGACAACAAAAATCACAGAAGGGGAAAATCGTGATTCACACAGAGCCAAGAGTGAGACCAGAACTGGACATTTCCACAGTGTCTCGGGATG